>JADRCD010129063.1:0-13590 GCA_019843815.1 Montemys delectorum | reverse complement strand
GGGGGGGGGGGGGGGGGGGGGGGAGGTGCCAGGGTATAATGCCTTGAATCACCTCTTTTTGGGGACAGGGTATCTCACTGGCCTGGAAGACAAACAAGATACGAGGGCTGGCCAGCGGGTCCAGGGATCCACCTGTCAACACAACCCCTCAGTGCTGGAATTACAAGTTCATTTCACCACAGTTAGCTTTAAATTTCTCTTTTCATTTTTTTTTTTTGGGGGGGGGGGGCTGGAGGTGAGGTGAAGGTGGGGCTTAAGATAGGGTTTCTCTGTGTAGCCCTGGCTGTCCTGGAGCTTACTGTGTAGACCAAGCTGGCCTGGAACTCACAGAGATCTGCCTGCCTTTGCCTCCCAAGTACTGAGATTAAAGGCATGTCCCATCACTACCCAGATTAAATTTTTATTTTAAAAACTAATTAATTTTAGCCAGGCAGTGGTGATGCATGCTTTTAATCCCAGCACTTGAGAGACAGAGACAGGCAGATCTCAGAGTTCAAGGCCAGCCTGGTCTATACAGTAAGTTCCAGGACAGCCAGGGCTACACAGAGAAACCCTGTCTCAGAAAAACAAAACAAAACAAAACAAAACAATAATCAGACAACAACTAGAAGTCAGTTCTCTCCATTTACTACATGGGTCCTGGGAAAAGAACTCAGGGTACCAGGGCTGGTGATGAAACTTTAACCCATACCCATTGAGCCAGCTCACTGGCTCTAACCCAGCTCTCAAAACCTCATTTGCTTAATGTGTATGGGTGTTTTGCCTGCATGTCTGCTCACCAAATGTGTGCTCATGCCCAAGAAGACCAGAAGAGGATGTAAGATCCCCTGGAACTAGAGTTACACCCAGGTGTGAGATGCCATGCGCATACCAGGAACTGAACCCAGATCCTCTGGAAGAGCAGCCAGGCCTCTTAATTCCTAATCTTCTCTCCAGCCTTGATCCAGTTTGTTTGTATGAACAGGTTCAGGGGACTGCACTCAGGCCCTTGTCACTGCATCTAGCACTTTACCGACTGCATTCTCTCTCTCTCCCTACGCCCCCAATCAGCCCTTGATGCTTAGAGGGCATGACTATTTTGTCTGCCAATACACTCCCTGAGCCTAATACAGTACCTGGCAACAGCTTAGTCAACACTTCTGAAAGGATGAGTGTGGCTCACCTGGCGCTTGCAGCGCACACAGAAGGTCTGGTGACACTGGGGACACGTTGCCTCCAGCTGTTCACGTTCATAGATGAAGCCAAAGGAACACTGTGAATACAAGAGCATAGAGTTATTCAAGACCTGACCCAGTAACATCCCCTGCCCTCCATAGCTGACTCTGTTTGCCAGGCTTACCCAGGCACACCACAAGAACTTGGGGTCTCGCATGAGCACAGCCTCGGTTAGCTTCTTGTGAAACAGGGCATATGCATCTGGGTCTAAGCTCTCTCTGAGCTGGGAGACAAGATGCAGAGGTGGTAGACAGGTAGAAGCTGGTTCAAAGCCCAGTACCCTTAAACCATAGCGCTATGGCCGTAGTACCTGGATGTCAAGGGTGGAGAAGTAGCTGAGTAACTGCGCGTCATCAGTGAGGTCAGGGCGGCCACAGGCAGGGCACACCATGTCTGTGATGTGCTTCTCCTTCAGGGCAATGGTGAAGTGTTGGCGGAAGCATTCGGGGCATATGGTGCACTCACAGGAGATCAGGGCCTGCATCTACAGTGGGAGGGGCAGAAGAGGGAAAGGGGAATCTGCTGTGAGCCCCGGGAAGGGTCAGTAATCTACATAATACACAATAATAACACAATTCAGGGATACACTGAAAAAAATCAAGGTCTAATTAAGTGGGGAAGGAGAGCAAACTCAAGTGCCTAGAGATCCCAGGCAGGTAAAACATATCTAAAGACAGCCGGAAGGAGGGCGGCTGGCTACGGTGACATCTAAAGAAAAGTAACCTGCCGGGCGGTGGTGGCGCACGCCTTTAATCCCAGCACTTGGGAGGCAGAGGCAGGCGGATTTCTGAGTTCGAGGCCAGCCTGGTCTACAGAGTGAGTTCCAGGACAGCCAGGGCTACACAGAGAAACTCTGTCTCGAAAAACCAAAACCAAAAAAAACAAAAACAAAAAAAAACCAAAAAAACCCCAAAGTAACCTGTCTCCAAAGGCATTTACATTTATTCAAAAGCGAAAGGCAGTTACATATATGTACTATATATGTACACACACACACACAATCAAAACCAAAACCTCAAAACCACATCTCCGGAGTCAGATTGAGATAGACTGTATTTACCTGAAGAATTTGCCTGCCACCTTTGACCTAGATTAAGTGGAGCCCAGAATATAATAAAGACCTGTTTCTATCACCTAGATATTGTGACATCCAAGACTACCATGCTGGGTATAAAGCATGCATGAAGGCATTTAACCCCTCAGTGCTTTGTCCTATGACGGCACATGCCTGTAATCCTAGCACTGGGAACATGGAGGCAGGAAGATCAGCTCATCTAAGATCATCTTTCACCAAAAAAAAAAAAACCAAACCCTTAAAAAATTGCTACTTTCTGTTGGTGTGACTGTTGTGGTTATATTTTCAAATAACATTTCCCTTTTAGAGATATATACTAAAATACTTATCTATAAACCATGTGATAGTTAAGATTCACTTCAAAATGACCTTATGCATATACAGACAACAGGCATCGAGAGAAGAGGGTTTGTGAGCAGGGAGGAGAAGCTAGCTTGGTACATGACCTTTTAAATCTATTGTATGTTTGCTACAGTTTAGATCATTTTTCAACTTTTTTTTTTTTATAGACAGAATCTTATTATGTAGCTCTGAGTCTAGAACTCTGTGTACAAACTCACAGAGATCTGCTTGCCTCTGTCTCCTGAGAGCTAGGCTTACAGGTATGAAGCATACAGTTGGCAAAAGTGGGGTGCTTGCAGGGGGCTACTAGGTCTTTTGTCACTAGGACATGCTCTGCGAGGGCTGCTGCACCCCACAGCTCCCTTTCTTCTTGACCAGGAGCTTAGTACTTTTGCTGACACATATCCTACCTGATGTGCCAGCAAAGGCCCAAAACAACAAGACCAACAGATGGAAAACTAAAACCTCAAAAAATGGCACGCCAAAATCAACCTTTTCTCTTCATAAGCTGGTTCATACAATGCCTAAGGGTCTCAACATTTCTTAAGCGGGGCGCTCCCGTCCTCATCACAAGGCTTCAGTGGGATAAGAACAACAGCAGAAGACAAGGCCATCCAGGCTGAGGTGGTTGCTCAGCAGGAGCGGCCATTCTAAGCCCAGGTGCACTGAGGAGGACGAGGCTTACCCGGTTTCGGGGAAGGGCCCACCCACACACAGCACATTCCTGGGCAAGCAGTCGGCGCAGAAAGGCCCGGTCCTGGCTGTGCCTCACAGCCTCCACTACATCCAACAACTCATAGTTCCTAGGTGTCTCCTGCAGCAGTGCCAGCGCCAGTTCTGCTCGACCCCAGCTGGGGAGTGTGTAGACTGCCAGAAGGCGTCTGACCAGGCTCTGCCATGAGATTCAAGAGGAGACATAGAAGCCGTCAGACCCCCAGATCTTCTCCCCCTAATTTTCTCTTGTTCCTTTAAGTGGGATACTACGGCCCAGTACCTGTCTGTCCAGCCCATCCCAGCAGGGAATGGGTTCAGGGTCTCTGTCCCATAGGCGCTGATGGAAGGGCTCCAGGCGCTGGCGCTGTAACTCCGTCAGGGCCCGTGCCACGTCACCCCCATGCTGGAACAATGCCTGTAGTGACCCTTCTTTAGGCCCAAAGCCCAGGGACTGGAGCTCCTGCACCTGCATTTCAAAGCAGTGAGAAGATGTTAAGAGGAATAAAGCGAGCAAGAGAGACTCTGGTGCACTCAACCCGTGCCACCCCCCAGCACAATGGTACCTTCCTCCTCCTGGCCCTCACACACTCCTGTACAGCTTCATCAAGGTTGCCATGACGATCAAGCCAGGCTTTCCGGGCTTCCTGACAGGAAAAGGCACCGAGCTCTGGATCCTGTTGTCCAGCTAGCTCTGCCACCATCTCCAGGACGTAGGACAGCTCTGAACGCAGCCACTGTAGGGGCACCTCAGTGCCTGAGTATTGTAGAGCTGAGAAGATCTCTTCTGGACTGGCACCTGCAGCTTCCCCCTCCTAATGAACAGTCGCACCCAGACAACAGCAGAGGCACATCAGGAAGGGAACTCTACTCACCCTTAGTCTGACCAACAGTGGTTCAGCTAGGAAATACTGATCATGTGACCAATGCACAGCATGCTAACTGCCCTTTGGTAAGCTTTCAAAGTGAGGCAGCCACAGCTAGCATTCTGATATCAGAATGTTAATTAACAATCTACAGGATCTTCTTCCCCCATCACTTAGCCCCATCTCATCCCAGGCCCGGTCATCACCTGGATCATGCTCACGAGCTGGAGACTTTCCTTCCGCATCTTATCTTGGCGTTGTTTCTCTGGGTCTCCACAGGAAGCAGGCAGGGAGGAACTGAGGTGCTGTGAGGACCCTGGCTTTGGGAGTCCCTTTTCCAAAGAGCTGGGATAGGGCTGAAGGGTATGCTGTGCAGGGATGGGGCTGCGGGTTCGGTTGCACATAGCACACACCCAGACAGGGCCTGAATTGCAGAAGGTACAATGGTCACAGTACCACACCTGAGACTGGGCAGTGGAGAGCAAAGTATCCTCCTGCTGGAAAGGTAGAGAAAAACTATCCTATTGACTGTGTAACAAAGGCTCATGACAGAGATACAGAGAAATACTAGGGAAACCAAAAGAAGACAGAATGTGGATTTTGAGAATGAGGTTAACAGATGCAAATGGAGAGCTGGGAAGGCCAGGAAGGGGTTACCTTAAGGGACTGTAGGCAAACGCCAGCATCATGGGAATCCACCACCAAGCTGGGAGGCTGGGCCAGCCGAGGTCGCTCACATATGGCACATAGCACAGCTGCTGCCTCATTCTCAAAGGTACAACTCTGGCAGGCCCACCGATCCCGTGCAGGCTCAGGGTCTAGGGCCACAGTTCCTTGGGAACCCTCTATTCCCGGCACCTTGCAGCCTTTGGGCTGACTACAGACTGCACAGAACAGTGCCCAAGGCTCATTTAGTGTGGCACAGGTAAGACAGTGCCAGGGCAGACAGGCATTTGCAGGGTCAGGGGAAGAAAGAGAGCTATCTCCGAGGGTCAGGGAAGAGGAGGGGGGCCGTGGTTGGGATGAGGCAGGTAAACTGTAATAGAAAAGCAGACATGGCCAGCTGAGGTAGAAGTTAGTACCTGAGTCCCCTCACCCCTGCCTTTCCCATTGCCTAGGTTATAATATAGGGCTCTGGTCTCTGTGGTGGCTGTTCTGACTGGAACACTCTCATCCCCATATCTGATTAACACTTAAAAGTGGATTGTAGACAACTTCTTCCAGGAAACAATCTCTTAACATCATGCTAGATGTTTAAAAGACTGATCCTTCAGACAAGACTGTACCCATCTACTTCCTACCTGTGTATCATAACAATCTGTCTTCTCGTGACAGCTACTTGCTTAGGGTTTATGTCTATAACTTCCTAGAGGGCTGTTCTCTATAAAACACCCTTTAATGATAACCTGGCACATAACAGATACTTAAGTAATCTTCAATTTTCCTTCTTCATTTCACTCTTCCCAGGAAGAGAAAGCCTCTCACCTAGAGCTTAGGTTCCTGGTCTGGTGGGCCCCAGGCACGGCTTGGCGAAGGTGATGAGCACGGGACGGATGCCCATGGAACAAAAGGTCACAAGCTGGGCACGAGACTTGGTTACAGGCGGGACAGTGCAGTGTGCCTGGGGCAGAACCACAGAGGAAGCAGGGACTAGGAGTGGAGCCTGGGAAAAATGAAACCAAAAGCGTAAACCTTAACAAGCATTCATACTCCAGCCAAGCTATGGAGTCATTATGTACCTACCAACTGGTGAATGAAGATGTTTACACATAAGGGTAACTTTTGTAATAACACACATGCTGGAGCATCAGCTACAACAAACAAAATCTTGTTATGTAAAGGAAAAATGGATGAAACTGGAAGATACCATACTAAGCAAAACAAGTCAGACACAGAAAGATAAGCATCCCCTTTATTCCTGCCTCACCACAATGTAGCCCTGGCTGGCTTGCAACTGACTATAGACCAGGCTAGCCTCAAACTCACAGATCCATCTGCCTCTGCCTCCCCAGTACTAAAAGGTGTGAGCTCCCTACCATGTTGGCCCACCCCCCTATTTACTTTTTACTTTGTGCAGCACATGTATCATAATATTCAAATGAGGGCCAGATCCCTTAGGACCGGACTTAAGAATGGCTATGAACTACCAAGTGGATGCTGGGAATTGAACTTACAACCTGTGAAAGAGCAAGAGGTGCTCTGAACCACTGAACCATCTCTCCAATCCCCAGAGTAGCCTTCTTAAAAAGACCAGGCTACTCAGTTGGAGAGATGGCTGAGCAGTTAAGATCAAATACTGCTCACGCAGTTTGAATCCCAGCACTCGTGTTGGGCAGCTCACCATGGTCTGTAACTCCAGCTGCAGGGGGATCAGTGGCTGCTGGGTTCCATGGCACCTGCGCCTACACACACATATCTACCCACCCACCTCCCACAGCTAAAAATTAATATTAAAGGAGAAGAGACCAGGCTACACTTAACTCTGTTATGGGTTAGGGCAAGTCACAAAACTGTTCTTTACAACATCTGGACCCATTTATCTTGAGATAAAATATAGGGCTGGAGAGATGGCTCAGTGGTTAAGAGCACTGGTTGCTCCATCAGAGGTCCTGAGTTCAATTCCCAGCACCCACATGGTGGTTCACAACCATCTGTAACAGGCTCTGATGCCCTCTTCTGTCTGATGCTCTCTTCTGTCAAACTGGCATGCATGCAAACAGAATGTTCATATACATAAATAAAGCTTTAAAAAGACAAATACAAGAAGATAAAAGAAAATCCTAAATCTGCATCAACTTAGTCTAATATTTTCTCCCGTAAAGGAGCATACGATACCTGGGGCAGAGGGAAGGGGGCCAGGAACAATCTCTCTCAAAAGGGGGTGAAACTCTGAAAGCTGCAGCATCTGAGAAAGAAAGCAGAGAATGGGCAAGTGCCTGGGGCACAGAATCCCATAAACTCAGTTCCCTGTATTGAACAACATCCTTTCTGCCCTCCTTACATCATCTTCAACGATGTCTCTTAGCAGCTGGTCCAGTGCATCCTGTCTTGGATGAGAATTCTGCAGACAAGATTAAAAGAATTCCCACCTTGAACACATTCTCCTTGTAAGCCTTGATCCCCTAACATTCAAAGGGAGAAAGTGTAGCAGAAGCTTCCAGACTGCTGCTGCAACAGAATTCCCCAGCATGGGGGGGGGGGGTTCAAAGTACCCTGAATTAGGTGGGGCTCCCAGTCTAGTACTTAAAGACCTTAGGATCAGAAGGCCATCTCACCTGCAACAGCAAGCTGAGCTCCGTGCGAAGCAGTAGTACTTCTAGTGTGACTATGGCAACCTGGTATTCATCTGGTTCCTCCTGTCCTTCGGGGAAACTCAATCCATCCGGGCGCTCCTCAGTATAGCCATACAACCGTAGCACATCCCGGCCACCCTGGCACACATTCAAGGCCGGGTCACCATCTAACAGACCTCCTAGGCAATGGAGCTGGTCCCCGACTCAGCACACCCTCAAGCCCTTCTGGTCAACCCCAAGCATAGGTATAGTCCCCTTCTCTGATAAGGCCCAAGGGTTTCACCTGCACAGCATCCACCGTGCTGCGAAAGACAGGGTTATTAAACTTCACTGAGCGCCAATACCGGGGCCGCTGCGGGCTGAGGAGGTTGCGACCGTATTTTTCCAGGATGTTCAGGGCCGTGGATAGAGTGTTGAGGTAGTTTCGAGGCTGGGAGCATTCAGAAAAGCAGAGATGTGAGCCTAGCCCACCTGGCCTCTGAGCCTAGGTCCCTTTCCATGGCACGCCGGGCGGGCTTGACCTACCTCCCCATGAGCGTTGCAGCGGACCAAGCGTCCGGCGTCCAGCTGCAGGTAGCGCGAGGCTGGTGGCAGAGAGGTGTCCAGAAGCGGCGTGAGTTGCTCCAGGGAAAAAACCTGCGCAGAATCCCACCTCAGGGCGCTCGCCAGCTCCTCGCGGGCCGCCAGGAACGCTCGCTCCTCGTCTCCTGGCATCCTGAGGCTGGAGACAGGCTCAGCTTCGCCACCCTCCAGAGGCGGGCGCAGGTGCGCGCGGCGCCACAGCAGCCGGGTCACTTAAGCCACCGCCCCGCTCAGCCCCAGCCACAACCAGGGTTACCGGGAACAGGAAGTCCTGGCAGAGAGGGCGGGACCGTGGACCACTTTAGAGGAAAAGGCGGGTTCAGAGTGACGGGAAAGCTACGATCAGGAAGGGTGGCCAGGTCGCGGCCAATCAGGAAACCGCGGCCCCGGCTCCTCCCATAAAGCGACGGAACCTCCTCCCCCCCCCCGCCCCCCGAATCAGGCTCTCTTCTTCACCTTCCCTTAAACTATCCCTCCCCTTCCGGAGGGACCCACCTCCCATGCGAGGGGTTAATTTGGCCCAAAGCTTTCCTATCTTTATTTCCACAACGTTAGTTCTGTTCCATTCCCCAGCGGGGAAGCCCCGCCTGATCGGGGACTGACTCCGGCCGCCCTGAGGCCGGCTCAGGCGGACTCCTCCCTCCTCTAGTCTGTCCTGAAGGGAAGGCAGTCCCGCTCCCCCTGCTCCCTTCCATCCTGCCAGGCTTTCCTCCTTCTTACCCTTCCTACTTTCTCGGATCCTCCTCGGTCCCCTCAGTCTAGCCTCATGGAACCCCACCTCTGGGTACCCTCTTTCCTATTGTCCCACCCTCTCTCAGTCCAGTACTTCCCCTGGACCGTCCTTGCTACAAGCTCCGCCCTTCTCGAGAGGAGTCTTCGCTGTCCCACGCTTTCCTAGCCCCTCCCTTGGACAACCCCTGATGAGCAAGCCAACGCCGCCCTTCCAAGTGGCAGCGATCTGGGAATGGCTGGAGGGGTACTACTCACTGTTGGTGGCCTGCCAGGAGGAGGGGGAAAAAGAGAGAGGGGGCGTGGCTGAGGGGGGTGGGTCTGGGCCTGGAGAGTGAAAGCGAAAGCTGGGGCTGCTTAGCCCAGGCTCGAGAGCTGACGACTGGGGAAGCATGGCCAAGCCTTGTGGGGTTCGCTTGAGTGGAGAAGCCCGTAAACAGGTAAATGGGAACCGAAGGCAGGAAGGAGTGAGGAGTCCTAGCGGAGATAAAGCTCGGTGCTCCTGGGCACCAAGGCCTTGCGAGCGAACTCCACCGGCCTCTCTTTCTTTAGGGCTTTCTTTCACTTCTGCTCTGGGATTGCCAGTGCCTCGCGTCCTCTAGCCAATCTGTGCACTGCGCAGGGTCCTCCAGAGGAAAACTAGCTTTGTGGGACAGTCTTGAGCTACAGTTGGGAGGCACCCAGGTTGGGAGTGGGCCCTTACTCCTTACAACCTAAACCCCTAACCAGCATCTGGCTATTTCTGTCTGTGCAGGTTGATGTCTTCAGGCAAAATCTCTTCCAGGAGGTAAGTCTCTGAAGTGAAGCGATTTAACCCTGAGTCTTAGCCCAGTACCCTAGGGCCACAACCTCCGAGTAACCCACCTGTTCACCCTAGTTTTGGTGTCCCCGAACCTTCATGCTTACTCCAGGTGAACTGCAATGATTTGCTTCTACTTGTAATCTGACCACTCTTAGAACTTTGAACTGCTTTTGCCACTCCCCCACCCTTCTTGTCTGGAAAGGTAAAGATGGCCGCCCAAAGGGAAAACCCCGTAGTTTTACTTCTGCGCCCTCCATGAGATTGGGCAAGTCCCTTTATTTCCAGGGCTAGGATTTCCTCATATGTGAGTCTTGCACTCAGTAATTTCCAAGGGCCAACTTCTCATACATCTCAGCGGACATCTTGCATGATTGTTTTTGTAATGTAACTTGCAGGCCGATGACTTCCTCTGCACTTTCTTGCCACGGAAAATCATTTCCCTGAGTCAGCTCTTGCAAGTGAGTAGTTTAGAGCCCTCTGCTCCGTCTCCTGGCACCCCCTCACCACCCATCTGACAGGGGTATCAGCATGCTGGGAACTTAGTGAGGCTGGAGCAGAGCTTGAGCCTGGGTTGGGAGGGAGAGAGAGATGGACTGTGGCTGGTGAAGGGAGGAAGCGGGGCAGTATCTGAGAGTAAATTCTACAGGAGGATTCCCTCAATGTGGCTGACCTCTCCTCCCTGCGGGCTCCTCTGGACATCCCTATCCCAGATCCCCCACCCAAGGATGATGAGGTAAAGCATTCAGCTTGCAGAGCCTGAACTCTAAGCCAGTGGCAGCAACACCACTGCAGCCTCCAAGAATGTTTTAAAGTTGTTTTTTTTTTTTTTTCCTATTTTGCCTTAGATGGAAACAGACAAGCAGGAGAAGAAAGAAGGTAATGGAGACTTGGGTGACGAGGAGGGAGCTGGTGCAGGGATTCGGGTAACAGAAAGGCCCCACTCCCGTCTTTTCCTTAGTCCCTAAATGTGGCTTCCTCCCTGGGAATGAGAAGCTTCTCGCTCTGCTTGCTTTGGTTAAGCCAGAAGTCTGGACTCTCAAAGAGAAGTGCATTCTGGTAAGCCTGGGACCTGGAGGAGGTGGGAAGAAAAGCACAGCAAAGCTGTGGTCAAGTCAGAGATGCAGGTCTTTAACACGAAAACTGACTTTTGTGTCTTGGATTTGTGTGTGTGTGTGTGTGTGTGTGTGTTTGTGTGCACCCAGGCATGTGCAAGTTTGTTTTCCATTGTGTGTATGGATAAAGGTCAGAGGTGAACATCAGGGTTTTTAAGGGGGCAGGGGGAGCACTGTTTCATTGAACCTGTAGCTTGCTGTTTTGGCTGTACTGGATGTCCAGGGAGCTCCCTAGAATCTACCCCAAGCACTTAGGTTACAGTGTACTCCACTGTGCCCAGAGTTTATGGATATGCTAGGAATTGGAATTCAGGTCCTCGTGTGTGCCTGTAAGCACAGCAAGCATTTTACACTGTCATCTCGCTTTGGGTTAAGCCTTTGTTCTTGTCATTTTGTTTGACCTTTGGTAGCACAGTGATAGCTCTAAAACGAGAGACTGAGTTACAGCCATCTCTGTAACCTCAGAACTTATGATATTAGGTACACAGTGTAGGTGTTGTAATGCACTGAGTTGGTTTATAACCGTGAGCCCTAGAAGAGAACTACATTCAGATCCTGATTCTTCATTTGTCTAGCTCTCCTAGGTATTCTGTGACTTAGCTGTTTCCTGTGTGAAATGAATACAGCAAGACTATAGGCTTTGAAAGGTGGCCAGTGATTAGATGAGATCAGTAGTTTATAGTGTGACACCTAGCACATAATAAGTGTCAGACATACCTGTTATTAAGACTAGCATACGCCAGGCGGTGGTGGCTCACGCCTTTAATCCCAGCACTTGGGAGGCAGAGGCAGGCGGATTTCTGAGTTTGAGGCCAGCCTGGTCTACAGAGTGAGTTCCAGGACAGCCAGGGTACACAGAGAAACCCCCTGTCTCAAAAAATGAAACAACAAAACAAAACAAAGACTAGTATAGTAGGGAGGCAGAGGCAGAAAGGGTCTCTGTGATGTCAAGGCCAGTCTAGTCTATATATTGAGCTCCAAGACAGCCAGGACTACATAGAGAGACCCTCTATCAGCAAGCAAACAAACAAAAGAGTCCTCTGCCTTGGTTTGGAAGGCAGAGATGCCTCATAGGTTAAGCGCACTGATTGCTTTCCACTTTTTGACTCCCAGCACCCACATAGAGGCTCACAACCATCTGTGACCTCAGTTCCCAGGGAATCCAACACCCTTTCCTGGCCCATGTGGGCACCAGGCATGCACATGGTACATAGACACACGTACAGCCAAAATACCCATGAAGGAGTATTATTAAAAAAAAATACACATGTTAAAAAATAATAATAATGAAAAGATTTTAAGAGAAGTATGAGCATATTAGGAGTCTAGTAGTTTTGTTGAGTGAGTGTTCCTTTTTACATAGGTAATCACATGGATCCAGCACATGATCCCCAAGATTGAGGATGGAAATGATTTTGGGGTGGCAATTCAGGTAAGAATTGGTGACTGAAGACAGTGGGAAGAGACTTGTGAGGGGGGATGGAAACAAGGCGATGACTGGGAGGCAGGCGGAAGGAGAAACCATGAGAGGGGAGATGAAGCATTGCCTTTGCTCCTCACGTCTCTGCAGGAGAAGGTGCTGGAGAGAGTGAATGCTGTCAAGACCAAAGTAGAAGCTTTCCAGACAACCATTTCCAAGTGAGAGCAGCTGCAAGAACACAGGGACCCGACAGGGACACTCCGTGGGATGCTCCAAGCTAGGCAGTTCTTCCAGAATGATGGGAGATGGGATGGGTGGGGGGAAGGTGGCTGTCCGTCTCCATTCACACACACATTCCTTACTTCTCACAGGTACTTCTCAGAACGTGGGGATGCTGTAGCCAAGGCCTCCAAGGACACCCATGTAGTGAGTGCGCCATCCACCAGCCCTTTAGTTGAGGCTGGCCAGGGTGGAATTGAGCTGGGGAGGAAGAGGGCCTCGTCCTGCTTTTCTGACTTGTACAATGTGGAAAATGCTATTCCAAAAAGCAAAACTGATGAGGGCTTCGATATACCTGACCCTTTTCTTTACTTAATTCTGTGTGTGTTGGTGCTAAGATGGGGCTAATCTTCCAGTTAATCTCTTCTGTATACGAGAAAACAAGTTAAAGTCCCGACCTTCCATGGTGCTGACTCAATATGCCTCCTACTTCCCAGATGGATTACCGGGCCTTGGTGCATGAGCGAGATGAAGCAGCCTATGGGGCGCTTAGGGCCATGGTGCTGGACCTGAGGGCCTTCTATGTGAGTATGGAGTAAGTTCTTGAGGGAAGTGGATGCAGGGGTTGTGGGAAGCCAAGAACCTAACTTGATTCTTCTGGCCTTCCTCCAGGCTGAGCTTTATCATATCATCAGCAACAACCTAGAGAAAATCATCAACCCAAAGGGTGAAGAAAAGCCATCTATGTATTGAGTTAAGAATTAGAAGGAAAATAAATGATTTATACTTTATGTATATTACCTGTGTTGTTCATTGTGAGAGCATTTATTTATTGAGAGCCTCCAGTATCTATATACCAAAGAAAGGTGAATATGGTAATGGAAGTAGGAGAGGGTTGGCTAGAGGGATGACTCAGCAGTTAAGAGCACCAGCTGTTCTTCTAGAGGACCCAGTCTCAATTCCCAGCACCCACAAGATGACTAATAACTGACTGTAACTCCAGTTCCAGGGGTATCTGGACACCCTCTTCTGACCTCTGCAAGTACCAGATGTGCACACGTGATGTATAGGCATATATGCAAGCAAAACACTCATCACATAAAAAAAAAAATAAAAAAATAAAAATTAAGTGGGAAAGGGTTGCAGGAAGTCGAGGATGGGCTGGAGGCCCATTGTATTTTTCTTTTTCTTTTCTTTTCTTTTTTTTTTTTTTTTTTTTTTTTT
>JADRCD010129060.1:13046-26284 GCA_019843815.1 Montemys delectorum | reverse complement strand
CTCTCTCTCTCTCTCTCTCTCTCTCTCTCTCTCTCTCTCTCCATGAAACACAACAACAATGGTTCCAAATCTGTATGTCTCTGTAGAGTTATGGGTCCTGCATCCACTCTGCTACAGGACACATGGAGGCAGGACACAGGAATTGATTGTGTTTACCTCACGCAATCAGCCAGGAGGGTGTTTGGCTGTAGGGAAGCCCCAGGACACTGCTCTAGAAGTGGTGAAGCACAGTCTGAGGCGAGGGACAGCCAGAGCTGGCTCCAGGGTTCCTGGGCTGAGGCCATCTGATTCTCAGGCTCTTGGACATCCAGTCACCACTGGAATCCATAGAAGAGCTGAGAATGAAGTGGGGGCCCGCAGGCTAGATCTAGCCTGTGGCCAGGGGGTGAGGGTAGGGAAGAGGGGATCTCAGACTGGTACCTTGGGGAGAGTCCTTGGCTTGATGGCAGTGGGCTTGAGCTTGGCTTGGTGGCAGCTGGGAGCACAGAAACGCTTTCTATGGGAAATTAGACAGCAGCTCTGTAGGCAAAGACCATCTCAGTGGCTCCTGATGAAAAGTTCATTTTTTTTTTTTTTATTTTTTTTTTTTGGTTTTTCGAGACAGGGTTTCTCTGTGTAGCTCTGGTTATCCTGGAACTCACTCTATAGACCAGGCTGGCCTCGAACTCAGAAATCTGCCTGCCTCTGCCTCCCAAGTGCTGGGATTAAAGGCGTGCGCCACCACCGCCCAGCTAAAGTTCATGGTTTTAAGGCATTTATTGTAATGGCAGAAAATAGATGAGTAAAACCTTACCCTACCTCTCAGGGTGGGCCTGAGGTTCAATACCTTCTTCAGGGAGGGATGTCTGAGAAGGAAAGCTTATTGGCTAAGCCTTCCAAGCCTTAGGTCCGCTATTAAAATGGAGATCTGTCTTGAGCCTACATGACCACAGGTCATGTCCTCTACAAGTGGAGGGACTTGAGGTGTTGCCCTTACATGACTGATAGGAACAAATCTATGTTGTGCCACAGCTAATGACAAGGACTGGGTACCCGAGAACAGGCAAAGTTCCTACCGTCCCTTCAGGGTCTCCAGGGCTAGAACCTGGGACCATGCTACCTTTCATGGTCCCACATGTCTCAGTGTTGCAGCATGTTCCAGTAAAGTCACAAGGGCTATCATGAAGAAATTTACCTTTCCAAAGGAAACAAAATAATACACTATGAACCACAACTAATAAGTTGACTAGATCTAAGAATGTAAATATAGAACTGTTTGCTATTTCTCTTGGCCTAGGGTTGTCATTTAAAAAAAAAAATCAACTGAAACACGAAAGACTTTAGAAATTGAGAGTGTCTTGTAAATATCACCCTAACTCTCAATGTACTTAATACTTGGAACTTAGCATCTGTTTAGAAAATGACATGATTTGATTTTAGGTAATTCTTTTACATTTTCCAAGCGTGGATACACACTATATCAGCTATTCATAAATGGTTTATAAGTGCTATGTCATCCTTCTAACAGTCCTGTAAGGTAAAATATATTACTTTCATTTTGAATATTTAGAATCTAGGACATGGCAAGATAAAGTAACTTTGACAAGGACCTACTCATGAAATGTAGCTTAATGGGAAAAGTAAGGTTTAACATGTGTGAAGTCCTAGTTTCTATCCATTGTACTATAAAAATAAGACAAAACCAAAGTACTTACTAATCTACGATATCCTACACATAAATTCTAAAAATTTTAAAAAATATCCAGTGGTGAATTTGCTAGACAATAGCAAATTGTATTCATTTTATTCTAGTGTACCTTTTGGTCATAAAACAAATAGATTCACCAAATCACCAAAAGTGATTTGGACTACTTCTTCAATAACTGTCATTGAGTGGGTACATCTTTGGGTGCAAAATGCCATGCTAGACACTAGGAGAAATTATAACTAAGAATAATTTCAAAGCTGAACATTTGAAGCACAATCACCCTTATAGAAGTTGTGTATTTTCAACAGCCTTCATAATTCTGATTTCAATCTGCTAGTGAAATTTAGAATGAGGTTGAAAATTTCCAATCTATGTTAGCAACCAAACTTACTCTACTTTGATTTGCATAGTATTGGGATTGTAATTATTCCTAATTTAAAGAGTATTTTAGTTAATAATTATATAACAATGGAAGCCAAAGGGATCCATCTCCACTAGAAGTTAATTAAGCAGGAGTTAAGAATATGTGTTTTCCTTTTTCTTTTTTAGGTATTTTATATATTTGCATTTCAAATGTTAACCCCTTTCCTGGTTTCCCCTTTAGAACCCCCTATCCCATCCCCTCTCTCCCTGTTCTATGAGGGTGCTCCCCCTCCCACCCACCAATTCCCACCTCACTGCCCTGACATTTCCCTACACTGGGGAATCAAGCCTTCACAGGACCAAGGGCCTCTCCTCCTATTGATGGCAGACAATGACATCCTCCGCTACTTATGCAACTGGAGCCATAAGTCCCTCTATCTATACTCTTTGGTTGGTGGATTAGTCCCTGGGAACTCTGGAGGGGTTCTGGTTGGTTGATATTGTTGTTCTTCCTATGGGGTTGCAAAGCCCTTCAACCCTTTCTCTAACTCCTCCATTGCGGACCCCATTGCGGACCTTGTGCTCAGTCCAATGGTTGGCTGCAAGCATCCACCTCTGTACTTGTCAGAATCTGAAAGAGCCTCTCAGGAGATGGCTATATCAGGCTCCTGTCAGCATGCACTTCTTGGTATCTGCAATAGTGTCTGAGTTTGGTGTCTGTATATGAGATGGATTTTCTTACTAGGGGGAATGAGTATCAGAGGGAAAAATAATATTGGCACCAGAGGTATTTAGAAATAAAATGAGAAACTGCACTCAAGATCCTTAAAACTTGAGCCTTATAGAGTCCACCATCAGTCCACCATCCTAATGAGTTTCAAATTCTCTAAAATTAGACAAATCCAAACCAAAACATTTGTAAAAGAAAGAACACTCAGATTTAGCTATTCATTCACAGTCTATATTTAAGGCAAAAAGTGAATTACAAACTTGGTACTGTTATTACAGATGGGAAATCTAACATATAACTGAGATTCTGATGTTAATTCCACATTTAATCTTGTGCAGAATACTCAACTACTTTGAATCTGAAAAGTCACCTAGTCAGATTGTTCTATCTCAGATTTCAGCATCTTAAGGGTCTATGATTCTATTCGGTCCTTCAGCATTTTATTATAATTTGAGAAGATATTGTTAGACTCATACAAAATGAAAACAAATCTCCACATATCAGTGTTTGATACATATAAAAACCAGAATCTTAAAAATTAAAATGAAAAACTCTTAGAAAACAGTATTTTTACCATACTATATATTCCAAGTTATCTGTAAGTCTGTGTGAAGAAGTGGAAAGAAGGTAAATGCTTTTATATTGAAATTATAATGCCAAGAAAAATGGACGAGACTGTGTCAATAGCTGTTTGGAGAATTTAACCAATTTTATGTGATAGATATGATACTGTTCTCATCAGTGAAGACACAAAGTAAACCAGAGAACACCAAAATAATTTTATCTTTAAGTAATCATACTTCATTAGTAGGTTTATTTCAAATCCTTTTCCTTCTACTTTACTTTGTTTATTTTTTCAGATTACAATTTAATTATAATATTTCTCCTCTCTTTCTTCCTTCCAACCCCTCCCATTTATCCCTATCCACTCTCCATCTAATTCATGACCTGTGTTTTTCATTAACTGTTATTACTTACAGATGTGTGTGTGTGTGTGTGTGTGTGTGTGTACATATTCCTAAATCTAAGCTGTTCTATCCATGTAATGCTGCCTTGTAATGCTGCCTGTGTGTATGCTTTCATAGCTGATCATCTAGCACTACACAAACAGTGTGCTCTTTCCAGGAAAGGATCACCTTTTCCATTCCCAACTTTCCTCAGTTGCCTATATAGTACTTTGTATAAGGTTGAGAACTGACAGGCTTTTATTTATCCAGCTTAGCATTTCCATTGGTTTCCACCTTGTTCAGCTCACATTTACTCATGTTGATGAGACTTCATGGCTGTAGCTTCTCATATACTAAAAGACACAATATTACAGCAAACTCCTTTGGCTCTTACGATCTTTCCACCATATCTTCTACAATGTTCACTAAACTTTAGATATTGAAGTGTTTTGTATTTTTAGCCATTGGAGCTGAGCTCCACAACTCTGCTTTTTAATTGTTTGTAGTTTTCTGTAATGATCTCTTCCTGTTGCAGATTTTTTTTCCCTTGGGGTGAGGTGAAGACTACACATGTAGTACATGAATGTGAGTATAAGAACAAATGTTTATAGATTGTTGTTAGGAAATATGCTGGTTCATTGAATTAGTGGTTGTAGATTGTTCTCCAATAACTATGACTTGATTTGTACTGAATAGTTAATTTGATTTCCAGTACCAAGCATGGTCTCCTTCTTGTTGAGTCAGTCTTAAGTCTTAGAGAGCTATTGATTACCACCAACATATGTATATGTGTGTCATTACGGCACTCTTAGAGTTATTGTTCCATAATGGTCAGTAATGTGGTTTATAGACATCATAGCTGGATAGGATTGTTGTCTGCCTTTGTCTTTTAGAAGCTTGCATGGTGCCTTCTGGTATCATGGAAATTAGTTTGCTGGAAAAAAGTTTTCAAGTTAAGTTTTATTCCAGGATTCTCTGGGCCCTGTTTCTGAAGCACATGATGCCTTCAGCAACAGAAGATTGCTCTCCAGATTTTCAGATCTGTAGTTCCATTCTTAGAGTATTTCAACCCATAGGGAAGAGTAAATTATGAAATATAATAGGTTGAGAGGAAGAAACTAAGTCTAGTAGCTTTCATAATTTGGTGGCAGTTTTGGAGAATGGAGTAGAAGTTATATCCATTACAGCTTTTACGTCATCAAGTTAAGGGAGGATAATTTTATTTTGGCTTCTATTTAGAACGTACAGTCTATGGGGACAGAGAAGGCATGCTGGTAAGAGCAATTTATAGCTATAGCAGCAGGACACAGAGTACCTGATTTTACTGTGTTTGCAGGTAGTAATCAGAGGATTTGAACTGTAATTAGGGCTAGTCTCTAACTCAAAATCAGTACCTGGTGGCTTACTTTCAGCACTTAAACCTCACCTACTAAGGTTATGCAAGCTCCTCCAAATGGTGGTGGATAAATGAGCCTATAGGAGATATTACAGACTCAAAGTATAACAACACCCAAAGTGACTCATCATATAATATTATACCCAAAGATGAAACAATGTTATGTCCCTAATATTAGAAATAAAACAAAGATTTCTATTGTCACAATTCTTCTTCCATATATATAGCCCAAAAGATCTTGTGAAATAAGCACCCCAAGCAAAATAAGAGGAAATGATAGACTTCAGACTTTAAAGAAATGAAACTGTTCCTATTTTCAAATGATTCTATATAGAAAGCCCAATCAGAAAAATTTCATAGAAAAAGTAAAATCAATCAGTTTCACAAGCTCATAGGGTATAGGCTCATTGCACAAAGTACAATGTATGATTACATACTAACAGCAGAAATATGAAAATCAAAATTAAAACACAGACCACTTTTCAGAGAAGACCTCACACCCAAGAGTATTTGTATAACACAAATTAGACTGATGGGTTCTAAAAAGGAAAAGAAGACACAGAAAGTTGGTGGGTGTGAAGGTAGGAGTATACCTGGAAAGAGTTGGGGTATGATAAAAATATATTGTGTGCAATTCTCATGGAATCAATTAAAATATTTCAAAATAGGATTTTTAACTGGATAAAAGAAAAAATCATAACCAATGGACAGAAGCTGATGACCTCTGTAGTTGAATTAAGAAAAAGCTGGAAGAAGCTGAAGAGGAAGGCAACACCATAGGAAGACCAGCAGTCTCAACTAACATGGATCCCCCCCCCCCCATTCTGGATCTCTCAGATTCTGAGCCACCAACCAGGCAGCATACACTAGTTGATATGAGGGCCCCAACACATATACAGCAGTGAACTGCTGGGTCTGGACTCAGTCAGAGAAGATACACCTAATCCTCGAGAGACTTGGGGCCCCAAGGGAGTGGGGAGGTCTGGTGAGGTGTTGGTGGAGTGGGAACATTGTCATGGATACACGGGGGTGGGGTGGGGGAGGTGTGGGATATGGAACAGCCAGAGGGTGGACCAGGAGGGGATAAAATCTGGACTATAAAAAAATTAAAGAATAAAATTTTTAATAAAAGAGGATAAAAAGATTAAAACATATAAGAACAGTATATTAAAATGTCCAAAATGCAACAAGGGCCTAAATGAATGGAGGGACACACTCTATTTGTGGATGAGAAGGCTCACCATTTTAAGGATGCTGGGTCTCTACATACTGATCTACATGTTTAAACATAATTTATTTAGTTCCTAGAAATCTTCTGGTTAATGTAGATAAGTATATTCTAAAATTTATATGGAAAGGTAAATGAGCTAGAATGGTTGAAACAGTTCTTGCAAAGAAGGATTAAAAGACAAAAATATAAGTTCATGACTCTATAGCTATACTAATCTTGACAGTGTATTATTGGAAAGTGTTTGATCAATACATAGATTAATACAGCAGAATGCAGAAATAGAACAACACAAATATACTCAGATGGTTTTTAACAAAGTTACAAAGGCAATTTAATGGAAAATATTTTTAATTTACTTTATTGCTGTATGTGTATGAGAGATTTGCCTCCATGTGTATATATCAATGTACCATGTGCTGTGCTCACAGAGGTCAGAAGATAGAATAGATGCCCTGAGATAGAGTTACAGATGATTGTGAACCCTCATGTGAGTGTTGTCAATTGAACCAGGTAGTCTGCAAGAGTGGTTAGTACTCCTAATCAATCAATCAATCAATGAAAACAAATTCTTAACCAACTGGACCGAACATGGTACACAATCTACTCCACTATTTACAACAGTTCAAATTAATTAAATGTCCAATATATAATATAAAACTATGGTATTCTTAATATTGGAGAATACTTTCAGGAGCTACTGCTAGAAAAAGGCCTAGATCTTAAACATTACACTATAAATATCTTTCATTCAAACATATTAATAAACTGAACTTCATCAAGTTTAATGATTTTCGCACTGCAAAGGACCTTGTTATATGAGGCTTAAAAGAGAACCTTTATACTGAGAAAAAATATTTTAAAACTATATCCAACAAGCTCTCATTTCTAAAACATATAAAGAACTCTCAAAACTCATCAGATTGGTTTTTATGTATTATGAAGAAACAACAATAATAATCACATGAAAATGTCATAAAGCATAACCCAATAGATAAATTCAAATTAAAGCTGCAACAAAATATTCCCACTCACTCTTTAGAAAATGAAGATAGAACTAGTGATAGTATCAAATGCTGCCAATGATGTGAAGAAAATGTACTTCCCATGCATTAGAAATGTAAACTACACATGGTATACTTTTAAAAATTGTTTCAGAATTTTGTTCAAAAGTAATCATGTACTAAGGTGAACCAACAATCACATTGCAAAGTACTACCTCAGGAAAAAAAAACATACAATTCCCTGAAAATTCATAGCAATGTAAGTTATAGAAACAAAATAGTAGAGAAAAGCTCTAATGTCCGTTTGTGGGTGAAGAGCTGAAAGATTCTACTACATACAAACACTGTAAGACACATAGCAATACAAAGGAATAAACCCATGTGTATGCATCCTAATTGGATATTGTGGACATCATACTTACTGAAGAATGTCTCAAAGGTTATATTTTCACAACTCCACTTGTATGACCTTCTTGAAATAACACAACTACAGGCACAAAGGGGCCATGGATCCAAAGTCAAGGTGATAGTATGAAGAACACCTGTTGTGATATTGGAATTTCTCTGTATTCAGATTAGAGTGATCCTTATATTAACCTATAAATTATATATAGGTATATATAATTTATATGTATGTGTTCGTGTGTGTATCTGTGTGTATTCACATTCACACATGCAGATTAACAAAATGATAACAAAACAATTTTGTCAAAGTATTACTTTCAAAAACCTACTTTGCCCTTATTTACCTTAATTTAATATAGTTTGTGTGCACACTGCTGGTAATCTAACCCAGACCTCTATAGATGCTAGGAAAGTGTTTTACCACTTACCTGTGTTCTAAGTCTTTGTATATATTCTTGTTAAAGCTAATGTAACATCTATTTCCTGATCCACTATGCTGTTACCTTATTGTGGGAAGCTCAGGAATGGGATACATGGAACTATTTGTATTCTTTTTTGCAAGTGTCTGAGTATCTCTTAATTGCTCTAAATGAAAACATTCTTTTACACATAACTATGATGAAATGGCCTGCTCTTGAACAAATATGCATATCTGATGTGCTTTCTCGTATCATAGGATTCTTTGCTGACTAGAACAATTGAAAAAGACTTTGAGGTACCAGCTGGTATGGGATGAACCAAAGAGCATCCATTATAATGATGAGTACTTCCAGCTTCTGTGCAAAATTAACAAGTTATTTTGGCAGAATTAAATAATGATTTACTATAAAACTGCTTTATAACAATTTTTCAGTTTATCAATCAACCTTGTCTCCATCTATTTATCCATCCATGTAGTTTGACAGGACAGATGGCATGGTCTAGTTGCTTTGATTGAACAAAATGCATGTCATTATAGCTCTAAGTCTTCTTGTAGCTCTTCCATTGCATAAAGGTAGTACCTCCCATTCTTCACTACTGAAACCCAGGGGACTGTGCTTCTTTGGGGACATGACCCTGGCCACACAAAGTTATTTTTCTTCTCTTTATCAAAGAATCTAACATATTTTAATATACAGATGTTACTTTAAACCTGCCCCTGAGATAAGTTGTTAAATGGAGGGAACCCTGTGTTATTTACTCCTAAAGCTCAACACATAGAAGTAATGCTCAGTACTTCTTTTGATGAAATTTAAAGTAACTAGAATAGAAATAGAGAAATTGTTGACTTAATAAGTTGGCACATGAGTATTTTATGTAAGTGAAAAGATTTAGAGATAATAAGATTGGGAAAGCATGGATCATTTCCTTCTATAAAAACAAAGCAAAAACTAACACATGCCAAAAGTTCATGAGTGGCCAGAATTAGATGAAACTTGGCACAGAAACAATAAAGGAACAATTTTTGGAAAGGGGAAGGCAAAGGTGAGTGTTATCCAATTAAAGGATCATGATATTTAGGTAGAAGGAAAATGAAGCTGTCAAGACACTGGTAAGCATCATGTTATTTTACTTGAAAAATAGGTTCATTCAACTTGATCATTGTTCTATACTATGGTGACACATTGAGTCATGGAAAATGGATACAAAATTCTAAAAGCTCTCTTTGTGTGTCTCTCTGTCTCTTTGTCTTTCTCTCTCTCACACAGACACACACAGTGGGGAGAGACAGAGACAGAGAGAGAGTTAGAATTTTGAGACCAACCTTAAAGTAGAAGTCTCTGTGAGAGACAGTCATGCAAGGTAGATAAATACAGTAGGACAAAAAACAGCCAGGCAGGAAAACCCAGAATGCTGTAAATGCACAAGTGGCATTCTAGTTTACTGGAAGGTTGAGTGAATAGGGGGTAGTGGGGTAAGGGAAATAAATGAGGCATGTACTAAAATGAATCAAATGACATTTTTTTGATCATTAGACCCAACTTCATCATTTTCTATCTGAACAAAATATTATGCAGGCTGTTTATAAGTCATCAACCTACCTTCTTTGCCCAGAAAGGGCCATATCACTCATTTGTAGGGGCTATAAGGGCCCTAAGAGAGGTACCTTAAAATCACTACCATTGTAATTCTGCTTAGAACAGTAGCCAAGAAATTTTGTCTCACTCCCCTATTTCCCAGTTGAGGTAAAATAGAGATGAGCTAATAGGTAGCTACCAAGACTGATTTATGTGGCTAATGATTGGGACAGGGGGAAATGAAAGCAAGTTTACATGATTCTAGAATGTCCTGAACAATCAAACTTACATATTGTAACAAAATTTTTGTTTTCACATTTGAATTCCATTCACATCTCAATTCTAAGACTACTGGCCTTGACATGTTCAGAGCCATTCCTGAACAGTTTTAACAAGTTGCCTTTTCCATGTCTCAATCAGGCTTGACCAAAATGATCACATGCTCTGACTATTGTTCTACTGACAAAACAGAAAGTCTGGATACATGCAGATATAAATTTCTTGAAAAACATATTGTCAAGTTGCATTTCATGAAGTAACCAGATCTTCTACTAATGGTTTTTATGGGTTAGAAACAGAATTTGAGAGTGAGTCTGAAGACAAGAAGGCAGTTATTCTTGCCAATAACTTCACAAGCTCAAGAATCCCCTGATAGGAATATAGATATCTTTTCATCAAAAGGAAGTATATGGGGCTGGGGAGATACCTCCACTATTAAGATATGTTATTCTTGCAGGACCCAGGTTCAATTACAGCTCCCCTTCATGCTGGCGTACAATAATTTGTAACTCCAGTTACAGGGGTTCTGAGACCGTGATCAAGTGTATGTGGGCACCAGACACGTGATACACATACATCCATGTAGACAAAACACTAATACACATAAAATATTGTAAAAAGCATGTGACCTGATCTCTTCTCTCTTCCTATCAATTCTGCTACTAAAATTGAGAAGACATGTTTGAGCTCTTTACCTTCTAGTCAATAGATGGTGCAAGGAATCTATTTCTTTTTGCAAAAACTTGGTGTTTGCATACTGGTTTCTGTGGACACAGGACAATGAGTCCTTGTTCAGTTATACTTCCTTATGGCTCGTAAAGCAGGCATATTTGCTTCCAGTGTGCTCTTGTGATCCAGTTCAGAAAGAACAAGATATCTGTTTTTCATTTTAACCTTGTAGTTGGCATTAAACTGATCTATCTCCCTCTTCATTATCATTGTATTTTACCATTTGAAGGAAGAAGACTTGTTCACACCAAAAACTGATGCAAATGCTTCTTGTTTGTAAACTCGTACAATAGTCCCTCTCTCTCCATAGGGGAAACAGTCTAAGAACCCCAGTGAATTTTTGAAACCTTGATTAATGCTTAACACTAGATATGCTATATATTTTCCTATATAACATACCAAGAATAAAATTTGCTTTGGAAGTTAGGCATACTAAGAAACTAGTAATACTATAACTAATAATAAAATATTATAACTAATAATAAAAAGAACAATTATCTTGGGAATTTCATTTTGTTAGTTAGCTTGTTGAAACAAGGTCTTACTTTGTAGCTGTGGCTGACCTAGAATTTACAAGCATTTGCCTGCTTCTGCCTCTTGAACTCTGGGAGTAAAGGTAAAAGACACCACACATGATAAAAATAATGATGCTAACAATATACTTTAATAAACCAGATACAGATGTAGGATATCTTGTTTGTTTCTGGAAACTTTCTGTTAATATTTTCATATTTTACTTGACTATAGGTAATTCCAAACATGTAAGGAAGTGTGAAGAAAGTGGTGCTACAGTATTTGATTTTAAATCCACTAATACATTTTGTGTTCAGTTACCCATGACATTCATTCCCCAACATGGTAAGAAATACATTTGTTAGATCCAGGCTTGTGATATAGTGGCTTTAAGTGGAGACCACTTCTGCCTAGGCTGTAATCAGGATGCACCTGCAATACTGCTTTCATTTCTACAACAAATGCAAAATGATGTTACATCTCACAGCAGGTTTGCTGTATTAGCACCTCCACAAGCCATAAAAGGATGAAGTTTCACTAAGTCAGCAAATGAAAGTGTGTATATCTTATGAGTGCAGTGGAGAAAATACTTTTTGTTAATTTATACCCACATTAAATATTTTAAATCAGAATAAGAACAAATTAAGGGCATGCAAACATTATGAGTATTTTAATTTGGGGACCTTGACATCGAATCATTAATAAATAAAATGCCTCATCAGCATTCAGAACTCTAGTCTTATATCCACTGGACAGATATATCAGCAAATCTAAGACTAACTAATATATTGTTTCTTCTGTTGTCTAGAATGGTATAGGGCATTTCAGGGTTTTTTTTAATGTTTTTTGATGTCAGTTTAAATTGTGTAACATATATATGACATTGTCTTTCTTTGTTTCTCTGTGTCTATAATAAAATTCTGACCAAAACAGCTTTGGGAGAAAAGAGTTTATTTTAGGTTATAGGTTGTATTACATCATGAAAGGAAGACCAAGACAGAGGCTCATGGCAGGGACCAAAGCAGAAACCATGAGCAAAGCTGTTTACTGGCTTGCTTTCTTATACAACTCAGGACCATCTGCTCAAGGGTTAGATAACACCACCTACAATTGGTGAATACTCCCTACTCCTGCCACTATTTCAATCACTAATGAAGAAAAGATACATCAGACTTGCCCTCAGGTCAATCTGAGGAAGGCAATTTCTCAATTGAAGCTCTTTTTTCCCCAGTTGACTGTAGTTTGTGTTAAGTTGGCAAAAAAATTAACTAGCACACATATAGTAACATATTTCAAATATCAACAACAGGAAGCCTATTTAAAAAGTCAAGAGAGTACAAAGTTACTTTAATGATATAACATTTGCCTACCATATGTAAGGCTATGTGGTTCTATCTCAGAAACACACACACACACACACACACACACACACACACACACACACAATACACATAACAATAATTTCAAAAAATGACAAAAAACTAAAAATGAAATGAGATAGTAAACTAGAGTATATATAAAACATCGGTAATTGCTCCACAAATATTAAAAGTAAAATTACATAGTTGAGCTTCTTCTAGCAAGACTCTATTCTTTTATTCATCCAAGAAATATTTCTAGATGATCTACAATGTGCCAGAAATTCCACTACATACTACGAATCACGGGTAGAGTTCCTGTTTGTATGCAGCTTCATTTTAATTGATCAATAAATTATATAAATATGTAAACAAAGTTTTTGGCAAATAGTACCATGTAATAAAAATTGAGTAATTTCAGAGTCTGTAGCAGATACAGTAGCTCTGACAGTAACGAAGATGCACAGATAGAGAGGAGTTGGATAACCTTCAGTTTATCACTATATTAATGATGTTATTTTATTTTTTAATATTTTTAAATGAAAAATGCTGGCTGGGCAATGGTGGCACATACCTTTAATCCCAGCACTTGGGAGGCAGAG
>JADRCD010129059.1:0-16332 GCA_019843815.1 Montemys delectorum | reverse complement strand
CCCCATCTGTAACCCAGAAGCTATCTTAAATTGATGACCACTTTCAAATGAAAATTTAGTTTTCTTCCAGATAGTCTCACTGGGGAAGTAAACTATGCTTAAGTGTAGGCTGCATGGAGGTAGCAGTAGATAACCAACAGAAAAGGAACTCAAAGACATCTTTGAAAGTTTCTTGTCTCATACTCATGGGGGAATTTTTAAAAAATTATCTTAATTTTAATTTTTATATTATTTTATTTGCATTTTCTCCCTTTTTAATCCTATAGTTCCTTTGTACATATAATAGCCTTTAGATTAGTATTTTTATGGGATTCTGGAATGTGCAAAATAGTGACTCTCGGTATCTATACCTGTTTCTTGTGTCTTTACTTGGAGTCTTTCCTTTTTTGTTTGTTCTGGCCTATTTTCATACATCAGTTTTTGTCCTGTATTATAATATATTATATCAATTATATTCCCTTAAAAGCCTGTTTGTTCTCTCACAAGAGGCAGAGAAGAGTCGAATCTGGATGGAATAAGAGGTGGGGAGGAACTGGGAGGAGTAGAGGGAAGGGAAACTTATAATCAGAATATATTATTTCAGAAAAAGTCTATTTGCAATAAAAGGAAAAATAAATACATAAACAAGCTTTCAATACCTTCTTTTTAATACCTTCTTTGTTTTATAAATCTATGAAGCAGCTTCTGCACTGGAACATAGAATTTAGGGTATGCTAAGTCTGTGCTCCCAGGAAATGGTCACTCACAATGGCTCCAGAGTAAAGTAGCTCGTGCTCCCTTTAAGATGAAAGCTGTAGCTTCTGAGCTGACAAAAACCTCAATTCCTTAATTTGTGTCAGGTATTATCCTAAGCCCATGTGGTTCCTTTAACAGTATTATTCCATTATTAACAGCATTGAGAATAAAGTCACTCATTTTGTAGATGAAGAAATAACATATATAAAATAGGAAATAACTTATATTCTCTGAGGTCATAAAGACAAATGACACAGTAACATTTTAATTTATGCAATCTAACCCGAATTCTTCTCTCAGACACAAACACTGTTCCTTAAACCTCGCCAAGTTATCTGAGCCACAAAGCAATTGGAGATGTAGCATTGATCTTATTAGTTAAAGTCAGTTAACCTGACAGTTTGATTCTCTAAAGCTTAGTTTTATGGAATTTCAACTTTTTAAAAATAGCATGCAAGACTAATTATGTAATTACCAATAACTACCTATGCTTGATTCAATCAATTAGATCTATTTATTTTTGGTTCTAGAAGCACATACAGAGTGTTGCACCTAAGCATCTCTTAAGATATTGGGCTAATTTTATGCTATGAAGTGTTTCATTACTTAGAGGATCAGTGAGAGACTCTTAAAAGAGACCTGTAGACTTCATAGAAGCTCCATGACTAGGGTGACACCTCCCACCACAGGGCAATGATATTAGCTTTCCCTAATTCTCCATATATCCATTGTAGATCCTCATTATAGGTTCTGAGCTCTCAAAAGATAGAGATCATGTTATTATTTATCCAGTAATATATAGAGTCTCCCTCGCAAAGGAGTTGTGAAAAATGTATAACAAGCAGTTGACTATTTTAGAAAGTTCACTGGCAGTAGAAAGGAAACTAAATTGGGGCAGTGTTTGGACAACAAGCCATGATGCTGAGAGTCCTTTGGTGAGAGTCACAGTATGTCAGGTGAACCAGAATTCTGATCCAAGCAGAAGGAAATGGAAGTGAGTTTAAGGAGGTGAACATACCGTTGGAATCAGTTTTTTTATTGGATATTTTCTTTATTTACATTTCAAATGTTTTCCTCTTTCCGGGTCTCCCCTTCAGAAATCCCCTATCCCATCACCCCTCCCCCTGCCTCTATGAGGGTGTTCATCTACCCACCCATTCCTGTCCCTTCAAGTGTATTCTTTGGTTGGTGGTCCAGTCCCTGGGAGCTCCAGGGGTCTGGTCTGTTGACATTGTTGCTCCCTCCATGGGGCTGCAAACCCCCTCAAGCTCCTTCAATCCCTTCTCCAATTCCTCCATCGGGGACTCTGCACTCAGTCTAATGGTTGGCTGCAAGCATCCACTTCTGTACTTGTCAGGCTCTGGCAGAGCCTCTCAGGAGACAGCCATATCAGGTTTCCATCAGAAAGTACTTCCTTTCATCCACAATAGGGTCCAGATTTGGTGGCTGTATTATGGGCTGGATCCCCAGGTGGGGTAGTCTCTAGATGGCCTTTCCTTCAGTCTGTGCTCCACACTTTGTCTCCGTATTTCCTCCTGTGAGTATTTTGTTCACCATTCTAAGCACTGAAGCATCCACATTTTTTAAAAAAAAAAAATAAACAAGTTAAAAGATGGAACCAGCAACAATAGCTGAATATGCATCTAGGCATCTTTAAAATGCGACCATGACCACGTGCATTTTCTACCCCTGTAGCATCTTACCGTTATCCTGTCCCTTCAACATTCCAACAGTTATTGGCTTTAATTCTCACTTCTTTGTTCATTCTTATTTCCACTGTCTTGGATGCATTCCTCAAGTGCCTAAGGCCTTTATCCTCACTAGGGATCCTTAGTGAGAAGTGTGCCCTGGCCCTTGTGAATCTGCAGGCTACAGATTGATTTTGCTACAGAAAAAGAGTGAAATTCATCAGGAAGTTCCTTTGCCCAAAAGCAGAGCAGCTGACAACCTCTGGACTTGCTTTTCTGAAGATGTCATTTTTCCAAAGATAAAGAACTGTTGAAAAGGTTAGTTAGCTTCTGAAGCTAAATTGTAGTTCATGACAGTGTGACAAACTCAACAGAGTACAACCATCTATAATTATGACAATATAAAGCTCCAAATCCTAGGGCTTATTGCTAGTTTGGCTGTTTCATCGTATGAACATCATGAAGTTCACTGACAAAAGCAAGATTCTCATTAAATACAGTTCCATAGCCAGCACAGGTGAGCCATATAATCTTCGAATTTGTTGCACCAGTTTAAATCATTCTTGAACTATTTCATGTATGTTCTACAATTTGTTAACAATCCCAGTGTGAGCAAGGTGGCACATATTAGTTGTTTTATAACATTAAATTTAATTTTTTTTGTT
Organism: Montemys delectorum; assembly: GCA_019843815.1. Lineage (NCBI taxonomy): Eukaryota > Metazoa > Chordata > Mammalia > Rodentia > Muridae > Montemys > Montemys delectorum. Next base: position 13,244 of record JADRCD010129059.1, on the reverse strand, counting down.
TTCTTCAGAAAACTTCGCCAACTATCTAACCTTCCTACAGTGAACAGGATAGTCATTCTCCAAAAATAGCACTAGTGCTATTCACTTCTTATCTTAAATAGTCTGCTGTAGCCAATCCAGGATCTTCACTTTCTCCAACACACTCTATTTTGATAACTACAAACATAGCTCATTTCTTCTTCCATAGTTTCTGCCCTTCGTTTAAAATGGAGCTTCTTCATAAACCTAATCAACAGGCCATGAGGAGATTGTCTAGGGCAGTCTGGTTTCTGAATACAAGATCTAAGATGGAGAGCCTCCTTTAAAATAGTTTTCTACTAGCACACATTAATTGTATATAATAATGGGCTTCATTATGTCCTTTTCATAGATGTATGTAATGGACTTCAACCCTCTTCATTCCCTATTACCCTCCAATCACTCTCCTACATCTGCTAATCCTTCTTCTCTGCCTATTTCAGGCACTGGGATTTTCATTTAATAACCTGTGTTCTATTAGATGAGCTTTATTATTCCATGCAGGATGCCTCTGGTTCAAAATATTTTAATTTGATTTGACTTCATCTCTATTAGCTTATCGATGATTGGATTCCCTTATGCCTTCTTGTATATCATTAGTGGTGGTTGATCATCACCATCACCCTACACCCACAAATGTCCTTTCAAATATCTGCTGAGGAAGTGATCTCTAAACAGGAGGAGTTACAGAAGCAGAAGGGAAAGGTAAGTAACAACATTCTACATTCTGCTCATAGGTGCCAGTTTCCCAGAGATTTGTCTTAGAGAAAGTTCCAGAACAACTAGAGTTGTATCACTAATAATGATGAGTCCAAAGAGAAAACAATAAAGCATAAGATGTGAATGAGTGCAAATATTTTGTCTGAGCAAGTTCCAGGAATGCTGGAGTGGGATTCTCAATTATGCAACTGCTGTTGGGTCACCCATGTTCCTGCAAGTATTCCTTCTTTCATCTTTTGTAACTCCAGTAAATTTGGAATCTGATTCCTAAGCTTAACAAAATGGTCTGAAAAGCCTTGAGAAGGGAAATCTTAGGCATTATAATGCTTGTGGCTCTCATAAGGCTGTAGTATGCAAACATGTGTACAGGATTCCTGTTGTTGGAATCTTGTGAGTAAGAGGGGAGAGAATCAGAGGAAGATGTCTATCTTAAGGAAGAAAATAATGAAACACGATAGTACAAAATGTCATGTGTTTCTTATTTCTTTTCTGAAGTTGCTAATGCATTCTTTGATTGCTGGATCAGCTAATCACATCTGTGTTCATACTTGCCTTCTGTTCCCTTCACAGCATAGCACAACTGCATATAATCTGTACATTGATATTAGAATTTGCACAGTGATACAAGGTCTGTAACAGCCCCAGTTTATGGAGAACTTTCCGCCTAAGACGTTTACTTACTCCTCAATTAGATGTTTGCTTCGATGCCATCAGTTCAGCGGTTCAAAACATTTGATGTTGATCAGTAACTAGTCAACTTCATCTTCTCATGACACTTTCTAGTTTGGGAGAAAGGGCTTCCTCTATCATTTCTTCTCCATATTTCTCTCCAGTATTCATTAATATGTCATTCCCCACAACTCCTGCCTTCTTCCTGTTTCCAGGGTGAACTCATCTTTTAAACTTGAGAATCTGGCTCTGCCAATCTGCATCTGCAAATTATTGAACTACCTCTCTGCTCCAGCCCCACTTTTCCATACTCTGCTTCATAAACCTGGGATGAGACTATTCAGCTACACAATACATTTGCTAGATAGCTCCTAGACGTGTTCTTCCTATAAGGTATGTTGATAAGGTGCTGGTGGCAGACTGAAGGAGAAGAGCTGTGCTCTGCCCTGGTTCTTATTCTTAGAATCCTCTCTACAGCAGATCTTGCCCTGGGCTAGAATCATCATTCTGGTTTCTAGTTTTTTTCCATATTTGCAGAACTATATCCCTGGACCTTCCAGTGATGCCAGTACTGGCTGTTCAGGCTCACCTGCAGTAGAATCTGGGTCCAAAGTCTGGGAAGCCCTTGGACGGCAGTTCCTCTAAGCACTTTATCTTTGTTCCTCCTGCAATGTCTGAATCTGTGTCATCTTACTTCTTCCTGCTTTTTCAGCTACTAGTTTCTCACATGATAACTGGTGATGTTTCTGTTTTCCTAGGTAAACGCTAGGCTCTGAACTCTAACACGTCTTTGATTTTTTTCATTCTTTTTTTTTTTTCTTTGTAAAAACTGAATGAAGGAGTAATACCTTCAAGATTCCTCAGGGAAGACTGATGAGAAGAAAATATACAAAAAGACAGACTCGTGATTTGAGACATAGATGACAGTGCTGCTTGCACCGCTAATATATACTATTTCTGACTAATTTCTATTCAACATAGAATTGTGCATCCCCTAATTTATTCTGATATAAGTCCTTGATACCTGTGAATATAAAATTATTTTAAATGAGGTAATTTCTGTTCATGTTTGGTTAGAGAAGGCTCTGATTCAATGACCAATACCCTTATATGAAAAGAAGTTTGTCATATAAAAACAGACACACAAGAAGAAAGGTTCATGTAACAACCAAGGGAAATAATATAGGTATAACAGGTAAAAGCCAAGAAACATAAAGGATGGTGGTAGGAAAAACCAGAAGCTAAGACATGGTCAATGACCACCCTCCTCTACAATCTCCATAGAGAACCTGACTCTGTCAACATCTTAATTTCAGGCTTTTAGTCTTCAAAGTATAAGAGAATACATGTCATCTTAAGCCACCAAGATTATGGTAATACAATAATCGGCCTTAGAAAGCTTATACAATCTCCATTTTTTTTTAAAAAAAATATCCATTAAAGTATTTATTTCTTTTATGTGCATAGCTTCAACATTGTCTCTGGAAATAAGCCTCTTTGTTGAAGAAACAATTCCATTTGCAGAGAAATGACAGGAAACCAGTATTAATACTGACCTGTCACCTGGTTTAGAATGAATGATTCCTAGTCATTATAAAATTTAAGCATAGGTCTTTTGGCCTGAGCTTTTATAGCTTGGCATCAGGTTCTTATGTAATACCTTAAACATTAATACTGAAAATACATTTATCTTTTTCCTCTATTCACAGTCTTCAAAGACAATAGAATGTATTATTAACACAGACAGACATTTTCTACTTTGCCATTTACTTATATTTCATTTTTAATGAATTACTAGAAAGTCACAATTACTATGTCAGTGACCTTTTGTTAGCTTTGTTATTCTCCCTTACAATTCAGATCCTTTGGGCAATAATAAGGCAAAATGAATTTTGACCTTAAAACACAGAGAGAAACAAATCCCAAGAGTAGCGTGCCATGTTAATTAATGGTAAAACTTTGCTAATGTTCTTCCTTTCAGTCCAACCAGGCTTCGGAAAAACTGAAAGTTAATTACGGAAGTCGGAGTCTCAGTTACCACAGGACAAAAAATAAAAAAAAAAAAAATGGATTTCACTTAGGATATTGCAACTATTACGAGATAAACTGGACCTCATACTCCACTTCTCAGCTACAGATGCGTACACTGCGCTTTCTGATCGTTGTTGACTTCCTGTCCCTAATGACTGGTAGACACTAAACAGCCTTGCTAATAAGGAGAATGACAAAAATCTCTCTCTCCTGCGCAGTATTGTAGGCAAGGAATTTTTTTTCCTCACAGAGCAATTTACAGGCTCAATATATTTTTTACATTTGGTTTAAAAGAAATCTCAATATTCTACAGTCTTTCAGTAGACATTATATACACTGCACTTTATGAAATCTAAAGGTATTAAAATAAATCTTATCAATATTTTGGTAACAAAACATACAATGTTTCTCCAAAGACTTGTGCTACCTACATGATCTGGTTGTTCTGATACTCACTAATCACAAAAGTCGATTCAATGGAATAATTTATAGAAAGTATCTAACACCATGCAGTTGATTCAATGGGATAATTATAAAAAGTATCTAACACCGTGCCTGGGTTTGAATCATGTTTAATATCCTATCCTAGAAACAGTCTACAAATCTTAAGATTAAAAAAAGTTAAGTCTCTCTCTGATTTTTAAAAGATACCTTTTTATGACAATATCTGTAACATTGACAAGTCCATGCTAAGGCCAGTATCCTCTCCTTTTGTGAATATTTTTGTGTACTATTTTTGTTTTTTCTCAGAAAGATAATAAAACCCACACTCTTTTTTTTTTAACTGTACCAACAGAAAACAAGTGCAGTGAACATAACGTTCAGTCCTACAGTTAGGATGCAGTTGCTCCTTCCCACGCCACAGGATAGGGCACCTCTCCATCAAGCGTCACCCGACAAGCCAAAGCTCTGAATTTTTCGCCACCTGCTATTCTACCTGTGGCACCGAAGTAACTAGAGATGGAGTTTTTCAGGTCTGAGCTGTAACTTCTGATCTGCTAAGTTATCCAGGATTTCTGTGTCAAGTTCTTCAAACTGATAATCTTCTTTTACAACTTCTGAGTTCTGAGTCTGGAGCGCTCTTCGTGGAAGGCGATCTCGTCTTCTCCGCGATCTTCCTGTGCGAGTTCTTTTTCTTTTCTTTTTTTTTTTTTTAAATTAGGTATTTTCTTTATTTACATATAAATTTCTCCTTTCCCAGTTTCCCCTCCAAAAAACAAACAAAACAAACAAACGAAAACAACAAGAACAAACTCCTGTTGCCTCCCCCATCCCCATGCCTGCCACCCCACTCTCTCCCACTTATTGGCCCTGGCATTCCCCTACACTGGGACACAGAACCTTCACAGGGCCGAGGACCTCTCCTCCTATTGATGATCAACTTTGCAATCCTCTACTATACACATGCAAGTTCTTTTTCTAGAGTCAGATGATCTATAATGCCTGGAAATGCTAGGTGAGGTATTTTCTTTTGTACTGGAAGCACCTGTGAGGTCCGTACCAGAGGTATGGATGAATGAGGCATGGATTTCTTTATGAGGCTATTACTTACTATTTTCTCTTTATTCTGAATAAGCCTCTGTCTCAAGCTTAAAAAACATTCAAGTAGAGAGATCAGAGATATCTCAGAATTTTATCACCGTAGCCCATTTCTGTTCATCTACTCTAACCAGGCCTTCTGGAAAGGGAAAAAGCTCTGATTTCTTCATGCTTTGTTGTGAATTCCTTGCTGTTATTCTTTCTTTCTTATGAAAGGGGAAGTAATAACTAAAGGCTTTGAAATAAAATGAAAAGACTTGGATTCGAACTCTGACCTTGATCATACAGTCATTATGATGAAAGAGCATATAAACTGCTTAGTCTTCTTAATACAATCTTATCCAAAATTGAGTATTCTTCTTCTATTTCTTCTTCCTCTTCTTCTTTCTTTTCTTCCTCCCCTTTTTCTTCTTCTTTCTCCTTCTCCTTCTTATTCTTCTGCCTATTTATCCATAGGCATAATCAGATTGAGGAAAACTGTAGACATCTTGTATTTTAAAATTCTAAGTCTTAGGACAAACGTAAACCCCAGTTTTGTTCCATTGATTATCGTATGTCTACATAAGGATTCCTGGAGGTAGAGAGAAATGAATAATCGTTTTATGCATGAAACAATGAGTCTGTATAGTAGGTTAAATACCAGCTTTCAAAATGTACTGTATTGTACAAAAGACAAATGAGAGGGGGGAATTAAATCTAAAATATTCAGTGAGAATTGTAGCCATCCTCTGCTTCTCTTAGTTGACAATGTGTTTCTGCTCTCAGTTTTATTTGTCCTGTACAGCATTAAAGATGTTGAATTTTGATCTAGAAAACTGAACTCAGAGATGCATAATTTGATCTTTTTCCTCTGGAAAATATTACATGCCATTGCATCTAAGATCAGTTTAATTAACTATCACAGGCACTGAGTTTTCAAAACGTGAATGAAATTATCATCAAAAGCTTTGTTCTCCATGTTATTAAACCCAGCTATCCTTGTGCCTCACAGTTACCAACACTTCAATGTACTCGTAGTCAGATTCTCTCAAGTGCCTTGAACCAGCCTCTCCTGACAGAGGCTACCCATTTTAGAATGCTCCTTTCATCCAGCCTTTTTCCTCCTACCATAATATATAGCCACAACAGCGGGAGTCAAGAGCTGCAGGAGCTGTTGCCTGAAAGCACGGGAAGCCATTAAACTTCAGTTCCAAGTGTTCCCTTTGAACGTAACCTTCTAAGACTTCCTATGATGTGCTGCAACGACAATGGCTCTTCCTCCATCGACACAGATCATCGCTTTTCCTTTCCCTCACTCACCAGTTATCACATCCCCTTTCCAATGATCAAAGAGAGTAGATTCGAACATGACTCTAGAGGTTTGAACCTGCTAGTAAAGTCAACTCCTCCTGCCCAGCCATAGCCATACCTTCTCCAAATAACATGCTTGTCACGTTTAATGGGCTCTTGAACTAGGAATCATAAACTTTTTGTACTCATAATGCCCCTTTGTCCAAGAAATTTTTATGCTCTCCTAGGTAAGGAAATGTATAAGTCACACATTTACTGATGATGGGTCATAAAGAAATTTATTTAAGACAATTTCTTGTATTTATATTATTTTCCATTTATTAAAGACAAAAGTATCATGATGACATGGATTGATTTGTTTACTTTTGCATAATAATTTAAATCTTGGCTGAATATTTGCTATTACAATACACAGAGCATCTTCAGTGTTTTTCAGAACTGATCAATATTTAGAGTTTATAATTATCAATGCTGAGCATGCCATTTTGCAAGAATACATAGTATAAAATGGCTTGAGTGTGTTTGAGGACATTTCAAAAGTAGTTGGAAGTTCCTCATGGTCTTCAGAAAATTTCATTTAATATTTTTTGTCAAACTCAAATCAGTAACACAAACAGTAACTTTTAAAATCAAATAGAACATTATATAATCCAAATGCATGCTAAACTGATGCATGCTGAGGAATGCTGATAGGGAAATACTACGTCTTTGCTGTCTATAGCTCACCATTATGTTTCTATAGAGGCCAGAAACTTGGCATGTACAGTAAAGACACTGTGATTCAGTGTTTACCCAGCATGCAGTAGTCTTGAATCTGAGCCAAGGTCAGGGTGTCACAGTGCGTGCAATGCAGAGTGTGCATCCCAATGCGTGCAACGCAGAGTGTTTTCAGAACCAGAGCTGCAGGGATGTCACATGATACCACCTAGGCAAGCTCTGCTAGAGACACCTCTAATTTATTGTGTGTGCTTTATTTTTGAATTAATTTTGTCACTGTTCATTCAGAATACTTTTACTATCACCACATAGAATCAAAATACTGATCAACTCTGAAAAACCTCAAAAATTCTCTGCATACGCCATCATAAAATTTCTATGTAGGATTTAAGCATTTATGTCAAAGCAAGCAAGCCAATACACTTAATTATTGTGAGAATGTACCTTTCGCATTTACATAGAGGGTCTTAGCCTGTAATTTAGGAATCTGTGAGATAAACAGAGATGAGAGATAGATGAAAGATAGATGAGAGAGATACACAGATATATAATAAAGTGATATAAAGGTAGTAGATTTAGATGGCAGATGATAAATAAGACATAGGCAGATGATTGATAGGTAGGTGCAAAGATATATGCATGTATGCATACACACATACATACATATATACATACATACATACATACATATGTACATACACACATATATACATACATACATACAAAAGGGACATTACGGGAGAATCCTCAATTAGTGTGGTTAGAACCAAGTCTGAAAGTCTCAGAACCAGAGAAGTTGATGCTGATGATGTGATTCTTATCTAAGTCCAAACACCTAAAATCAGGGCATCCTGATGTGCAAAGATAAATAAAAAGCAGTGTCCCAACTCCAGGAGAGAAAGAGAGCAGCGGTGGGCCAGGAGAAAAGAATTTCCTCAGTGATTATGAAAGCTGAGAACCTCCAGCTGTCCAAGAATGAGTCAGGAACATGTGCACTTCTATCCCAAAGCCTAATGATCTGAGACCCAGAAGAGCGGATGCTTCAGACCACGAACGTTAGCAGGAAACCTTTTGAGTACTTGACTGCACTCGACAAAAGGAATTCCCTCTTTGTTGGGTAGCATTAGCAGTTTTTGTTCACAATAGACTTTTGGCTGGTTGGGCTGGACTTACACTCATTAGAAAAGGCAATCTGCTTTACCCAGTTAACCAGTTTAATATTAATATCACTCCAAAACACCTTCTTAGAAACAGACAGAATGTTTGATCCACTCTCTGAACATCCGTGCCTCAGCTAAATTGATACAGAATTTCCATTTCCACATCTTAACTGTGTATGTGTATACATTGTTTTAAGTTAACTGACTTTATGGAATTGAGCCTGTTTAGAGCAGGTCTATGCTACCTCCCATTCATGTTGTTTGTTTCCTTGCAAAATGTAGTTAACCTCAGGTATAAAACAAAGAGTTGGTGACTTGAATTCTGTATATTCTTTAAAATATATGCTATATATTCATAGGATGTGAATATAATACTTGGAGATTATTTGAATATGTAGAAAAATAATAAAACAATGAATGAAAATGAAAATACTCATTTCACGTTGATTACATAAAATTCCTCTTTAAAGTCAACTAACTTAAAAATCAGGCCAAATTTGCTGAAGATTTCTGTCAAACATGTTCTTTATAATTGTTTAAAAGGTATTATATGGTTAAAATATAAATTTTAACTGAGAAAAGATCGAGTAAACTATAGATTGTATTTTTAAAGTAACAACATGAAAAAGATGCAGAGATACCCAAGTGAAGAACAAGATAAATAGAGTCCCTCGCCGGATTATAGATGGGATCGAAGCTTCTTTCATCCTGGGAGTGATCATAGGGCCGAACACACACAGCAATCTGAAAAGAGAACAGCTAAAATGTAATGCTAAAATATAGCTGACCCTGCAGGGTACCGGTGAAGATCTGGATTACCAGGAACTGGAGACAATGAGCTCTTGCCTATGGTTTTTTCCCCCAGGATTCGACCCAGTGGATGATTGCTTGCAGGATTCCGTAATGCAAAAAGGAATATCCAGTGGTTGATAATGTCTACCCAAGCCATTGTTGAAAAACTCATTATGCATTCCTCTTCCCAGGCTGGAATTCAACATGTCAGTAGCTCAAAATTGCCCACTGTGGGATTTTATACTGTAAAAATCAGCAAACGCTCCAAATCAGACATGCCTTTTTGTTTAATCTGTTAAGTACTACCAAGACATCATCAGCTATATTCTATGGCCCAGAATATTTCTTTAGGCTGAGCAGATAACCTGAAGAGATATGTGTATACATACACACATACACACATACACACACACACACACACACACACACACACATGAATATTATGTATGTAATATAAATGTGTGTGTAAAAAATATATAAAGATTTATTTATTTTATGTGAGCACATGGTTGCTGTCTTCAGACACACAGGAAGAGGGCATTGGATCCCATTACAGATGGTTGTGAGCCACCATGTGGTTGCTGGGAACTGAACTCAGGACCTCTGGAAGAGCAGTCGGTGCTCTTAAGCACTGAGCCATCTCTCCAGCCTAAGGACTTATATTTTTAAAGATCTCTGTATGGGTGTTTTGCCCACATGTATGTACATGCAGCATGTGTACTTAGTGCCCAAAGAGGCCAAAACAAGGACCCCTGGGCAAAAGCAAGTGCTATAAACATCTGAGCCATCTTTCCAACTTTAGGACAGTCCTGAAGTGCTTAAGACCCAAGCCCTACTAGAAAGGAGAACCTTAATGTTCCCTCAAACCTTTGAAATCAATTGTCACTAACCTGAAATTAAACAGATCTGCAGCCTAGCCCTAACCCAAATTAATTTGTGATGAGAAAAAAATCAGCTTTAAACACATAACAGAGAAAGTTCTGTATACTTTCTAAACTGAGATTTATAATTATAATTAGATATAAATATCTAACTTTTTATGCATAATACTTGAAATACCATAGAAATTAATATATTAAAATATCCTATAAATTCTGATATAAAGAGGGAAAAATGTTCACTGAAACAAGCTTCCATGTGATCAAGACATGAAAATGTGAAAATAAGTATTTCAAATACAGAGATAATAATTGAGAAAGGCAAAGAGTGAATGTGTTGGGGTCAACAAGATATAGGGCAAAGTAGAAAAAAAAACCAACAACAAATGCTAAGGTCAGTCAGCAGAAATTATATAAAAAGAACCACACAAACATGTTTGGATATATTTACACATACCATACCCACCTATAAATATGCATGTATATTATGTAAAATGTATGAATTAATTATGCTAGTAAAATTTTGAGTTGGCAAAATATTAGCTCATAAATTCCAAAAGAGGAAGTGCATCTAATAATGTCATAATAAAACTGCTAAAAAAAACTCCAAGTGTAAAATAGGTTCCTAGTTTGAGCTTTGGTAGCTAACGTCATGGAGTAATTGTCCAAATAACTCTATAACAACTTAAAGTGAAGTGATTTTTAAAGACAACATATTTTTTAACAGTAAAATTTGTAACCCCACATTGACTAGAAAATCATGGTATTCTTTGTAAGACACCCTCCCACTCAGGAATTAGTGTTAATTCAAAAGAGAGGTAAAGTTAAATATTTGGAGACATACTAAATATATAAGTTTATGTATTCTTATAAAATATCACTAAGTATTTAAGAGAAATGATTGATATTTCTTTACTCTATAACAGTTAAAGAAGTATAATACACGGCAATAATTGCAAAAAGTGCTGCAGAGGAGATAATGGGACCATGATGATTAAAGCTTTTCCTCTGTAAAGAGATAATTCACTGTAGACTATTACAAACTAGGGATGGATAGTGTGGAGGATTTGTTAGGAGAAACCAAAGAAATTCAATTAAAAGACTAAGATATGAAATGAAGATGGGACAGAAATTTAAAAAGATAACAAGAAACAAAGCAACATGGTATGTGTGTGTAGAGCCTAATAGACTAAATACTTGCCTTTATTATCCTCTAAGCTTATCTCCACTATCATTTCCCTCATTCTCTTAATCCATTAGAAATCTTCTCATTTTTTTATGAAGTTAGAAGCACTAAACAGAACTACAAAAAAAAAAAGATATTTTCCAGAAGTAATGAGCTGATAAATGACTCTGATTTGAACGTAGGCTCTAGTTAATAGGAACAACTAAACCCTTTTCAGTTTAAAGGGAGAATGTTATCAGATGATATCAAACAGGAATTGAGATCTCTGTGAAAAGATATAACAAAACATCTAGAATTTTATACTGATATTGCTATAAAGATTGAGCACCTGTGTCATACATGTTCCTTGACAGAGCCATAAAAAGTTCTATCAGTCCATTCCTCACTATGCAAATTTTAGGATGGGACTCTGATAGTCAGGAGGGTGTTAGATGTCTGACCCTAGACATGGTCAGGAAAAGGTATATCTGTGTCCATCTTTATTTCCATAACAAATGCTTTAATTTTCACTTAATAACTTACTAGCTTCCAAACTCCTTTCTCATGGGTGTCTACGATGGTGACCAAAGACACAGGGATCCTCATTCTCAAGAGATATCACTCTGGGGTTGGGGTGGGGTGGTAAGTGCCTCTAATTCAAACATTTTGGTAACGAAAACCATATACTTGTTATCCTAATTAACTACAAGATTGATGTTTTATTAAAGTAAAAATCCATTTAGAAATGAAAAGCTAGCTGCATTTCCTAGGTGCCTTCAGCCATGAGGATTATTGGTAAACAGGTCCACAGTGGGAGTCATAGATAGTAAGGTGGCTGTGTCAGTTGAAATCCCCCGACTATTTCTTGGCACTCTGATAAAAATCTAAGATTTGGATAGCCATAGGTTTTATGTATACACATGCCACCTACCATTTTTTCTCCTCATATTTCACTAAGATTATAAAATTGATACTACAAGGAAGAGGGAGTGTTCTACTTTACCCATTCACATGATGCTGGTTGAGTTTCTCACACTTTTTTATGTACTTATTTTTTATTTAATATTTCTTTTTTTACTTGTTCACTTTACATCGCCCTCATTCCCAGTGCTCATCCCCTTCCACAATCCTTTCCCCATTTTCCCTCCTCTTCTCTGAGTGGATGCTGGACCCAGGGATATTCTTGGTACTTCAAGTTTCTGTAAGGCTAGGCAGTTTCTCTCCCACTGAGTCCAGACAAAGCAGTCCAGATATAAGAGCATATCCCACATACTGGCAACAGCTTTTGGGATAGCCCCTGCTCTGGTTTTTCAGGACCCACATGAAGACCAAGCTGCTACATATGAGCCTGGAGGCCTACATTCATCCTGTGTATGTTCTTTGGATGGTGGTTGAGACTCTGAGAACCCCAAAGGTCCATGTTAGTTGACTTTGTTGGTCTTCCTGTGAAGTCCTACCCCCTTCAGGGCCATCAATCCTTCCACTCATTTTTCCATAAGAGTTCCCAAGCTCCATCCAATGTTTGGCTGTTGGTGTCTGTATCTGTCTGAAGCAGCTGCTAGGTGGAACCTCTCAAAGGACAACATGCTCCTCTCTGCAAGTACAACATTGTTAGGAATTGTTTTTTGCCCGTGGGATGGGTATCAAGTTGGGCTGCAAATTGGTTGGCTGTTCCCTCAGTCTCTGCTCCCTCCCCTGTGCCTGAATTACTTGTAGACAGGATACATTGGGATCTCTAAGCTCTCTTAGTAACCAGCAGCAGTACCCTAAGCAAATCTCCTTCCCCAACTGAGCTAAATTCTTAGCATAATCTACGAAGTAATAATGCCACGGGTATATTATCTTCTGAGAACTCATAAAAATGACTATAAAATAACTGTTTTTTATCCAACTCACAACCTCCTACATTTGAAAACTGAAGACCAAACCCTTTTGAGGTGAGAAGTTTGGGCTAAGAAGACAATTTTGATGATAGATACTGTGATGTTTCCAATAACTTTTTCCACAAACCCTGAGATCTTGTTATTACTTATATATAATCACTTGAGCCTCTAGCACTGACATTAGTATTTCCTAAGGAGTCCCGGTATCCTTTATGTAAATGGATACATGATAAGCCTTTTCTGCCTTTGATAATATCATACAAGTCTAAGGTCCACAGACACACTGCTTAGGCTCAAGTCCAGGTGTTTCTCTCTCTCTCTCTCTCTCTCTCTCTCTCTGTGTGTGTGTGTGTGTGTGTGTGTGTGTGTGTGTGTGTGTGTG
>JADRCD010129058.1:7915-26107 GCA_019843815.1 Montemys delectorum | reverse complement strand
GATTTCAATCGATTAGGATATGTTGGTAATATTAATTTTCATATTAATATATTAAGAAAAAGTAATTGTCACATTCCTGTTGTTTTTGTTGTAAGAGGTGGAATTAGGTTGTGTGGATTTGTTGAAAGATTACCTTCTTGCTTCTTCTGGGGTGTAGTTTTGCTCCTTATGTTGATGTTTTCCATCTACTATCCTTTGTAGGGCTGGATTTGTGGAAAGATATTGTGTAAATTTTGTTTTGTCATTGTCTTAGTCAAGATTTTTATTCCTGCACAAACATCATGACCATGAAGCAAGTTGGGGAGGAAAGGGTTTATTGAGCTTACTTCCACATTGCAGTTTATCACCAGAGGAAGTCAGGACTGGAACTCAAGCAGGTCAGGAAGCAGGAGCTGACACAGAGGCCATGGAGAGATGTTCCTTGCTGGCTTGCTTCTCCTGGCTTGCTCAGTCGGCTTTCTTATAGAACCCAAGACTTCCAGCCCACACTAATTGAGAAAATGCCGCACAGCTGGATCTCATGGAGGCACTTCCCCAACTGAAACTCCCTTCTCTGTGATAATTCCAGCCTGTGTCAAGTTGACACACAAACCAGCCAGTACAGTCATGGAATATCTTGTTTTCTCCATCTATGGTAATTGAAAGTTTTGCTGGGTATAGTAGTCTAGGCTGGCATTTGTGTTCTTGTAGGGTCTGTATGACATCTGTCCAGGATCTTCTAGCTTTCATAGTCTCTGGTGAGAAGTCTGGTGTAACTCTCATAGGTCTGCCTTTATATGTTACTTGACCTTTTTCCCTTACTGCTTTTAAAATTCTTTCTTCGTTTAGTGCACTTGGTGTTTTTACTACTATGTGTTGGGAGGAATTTCTTTTCTGGTCCAGTCTATTTGGGGTTCTATAGGCTTCTTGTATGTTCATGGGCATCTCTTTTTTTAGGTTAGGGAAGTTTTCTTCTATAATTTTGTTGAAGATATTTGCTGGCCCATTACATTGAGAATCTTCATTCTCTTCTATACCTATTATCCTTAAGTTTGGTCTTCTCATTGAGTCCTGGATTTCCTGGATGTTTTGGGTTAGGAGCTTTTGCTTTTTGCATTTTCTTTGACTGTTGTGTCAATGTTTTCTATGGTGTCTTCTGCCCCTGAGATTCTCTCTTCTATCTCTTGTTTTCTGTTGGTGATGTTTGCATCTATGATTTCTGATTTCTTTCCTAGATTTTGTATGACCAGGGTTGTCTCTCTTTCTGTTTTCTTTATTGTTTCTATTTCCATTTTTAGATTCTGGATGGTTTTGCTCATTTGCTTCACCTGTTTGATTGTGTTTTCCTAAAGATCTTTAAGGGATTTTTGTGTTTCCTCTTGAAGGGCTTCTAGCTGTTTACCTGTGTTCTCCTGTATTTCTTTGAGGGTGCTATTTATGTCTTTCTTAAAGTCCTGTATCATCATCATGAGAAGTGATTTTGTATCTGAATCTTGCTTTTCTGGAGTAATGGTGTGTCCAGGACTTGCTATGGTGGGAGAATTAGGTTCTGATGATGCCAAGTGAATTTGGTTTGTGTTGTTTATTTTCTTATGCTTACCACCCCCCACCCTTGCCATCTGGATATCTCTAATGCTACATGCCCTTGCTAAATCTGACTGGAGCCTGTCCTTCCTGTGATCCTGGTTGTGTCAAAACTCCTCAGAGTCAAGCTGTGTCTGTGATCCTGTGATCCTGGGCTTGTTAGATCACCTGGGAGTGGAGCTTCCTCTGAGTGTTGTGGGACTGGCTGCGGAGCTTGCACCCAAGGTCTACTCTGGACACCAGCCCAGACACACCAGCAGGAACCTGAGTCACTGGGCTGGCAGAGTTCCTATGTGTCCAGCTGGTCCCAGTTACTCCCAGTGTTGGGACAGATGTTAGTTCCTCCTCACCTCTGATTCTGGGTGTGTCAGAGTGCCTGGGAGTGGAGCTTTCTCTGGGTGTTGTGGGACTGGCTGCAGAGCTTGTACCCAAGGTCTGTTCTGAACACCAGCCCAGACAGACCGGAAGGCCTAAATTTTCAATCCCAGTTTGTGATGTACCCTTTCTTCTACCTTACTGTCTCTATGATTCTGCAAATAGCTTGGTAGATGCACATGAATACACATTGCACTTTACTTTTTGTAGAAGATAACCAAATGGTGAACATCTTACGGAGAAGTGACAGGTTTCCCCAGATATTAACAGGAAATCTGTTTTCTATAGATGAATAGAGTTACATAGGATAAATGATGAGGAAGATATCAACATGACAGGAGTCAGTAGCAATTTTTTCAGTTCACTAAATGTGCCACGATTATATTTCTACTTAATTCTCTGAAGACCTTCTATGCTTAGGAAGAGTCTCTATAGAGAAAATGTTTTAAAAATATGAATGTGATCTAGTTGTGGTTGCTCACATCTATAAGCCCAACATTCAAGAGTCTGAGGCTTCAAGTTTGGAGCTAGTTTGAGCTCTACTACCCAGTGGGCTCCAGCCTCCAGCCCAGGCTACAGTATGAGGTCCTGAATCAGAAATCAAAACAAACACAAAAGAAAAGAAAAACAAAATGCTGAGTATGTGTTCTTGTTTTATATTAATACACACCAACAGAGAGCTTTATGTTAAAGTTTAAGACTTATTCTGAACTGAGTATATAATCATTATGCACAAAATGCCATTTCTGATTTTGGCTGTCTCGTCTATCTCTATTCCCTGCTGTGAGAATGCTGTTCTGACATGCAAAGGTAATTAGCTTTGTGGAGAGCTATGTCTACAGTCACAATTGATCGTAGCTGGGATGGGAGTTGAGATGGAAGATTCCTACTTCGGACATTACTGTCTAACCCAAAGCTACCAGAAAGTGTCATGATTTAAATCTTAACATCAATGAGTCCAAACACTAATAACAAGGAAAATAAACTGGTTTGTTTTCTCTGAGCCCAGGGGGCAATGAAACAAGAGGAGGTGAGGTCAAGGAGGTTAACATGACTAAGACAATGTGAGCATGTCTTCATTGTGTGCTGATGTTGCTGATATTACTTAGCTTATTAAATTATAGTTACTGTTTCTTACAGACCACTATAGTACTTTATATCTACCACCTGAAGTGGAAATTTCTGGTTTCTTTGGAGACTCGGTAATGTCATGTAATGCTTTTCCAGAAACTTTCTTATAAGAGGATATTTTTTAATAAAACAGACACATGGGAGGATGCTTTGCTGAGAACAGAGTTGTGGTCTTTTTCTGGAAGGTGCCTGGAGAAGGGGCATATGAGTTTTGCTAGAGCAGACATTTGATGAATATGTGATGTTTGTATAAGTTTAATCCAACAGACCGTGAACAACACAGTGTTGTATTGGTTCACCTTGCCACTCTTCTGGTCATCATTGGGCTTTGCTGACAATGCTCAGTTGTATTAGTTTATCTTGCTACTCTTTGCTGATCGTTTGTGGTGACGTCATAGAAAGAAATGCACCAAAGAACTTGTGGTGGTGTTCTAGAGACTTCTTGCTACTTCTGCAGACTCAGAGCTTCAGTTTCTTCTGGATTGAACTGCTGTTGCTGATTTGTGAATGGTGTTTGTGAGTGGATTGAGCTAGCATTGCTGATTTGTATGAACTGAATGCTGATACCCTAATGACACAGATTGAATTTACCCCAAAGAACTATTTCTAAACAGGTCCACATCCTCCTTGCCCTATTATCTTTTCCTTTCCACTATTTCTTGTGGGTGGTGGGCTAGAATAGAGGTTAAAGCATTTAAATACACTTATTAAAGTAGGTTTTGAAAAATATAAGCCTACAACCACCTAGCATACATAAGAATAAGAAATATGAAAATTCTTGGAATGATCTAGCTAGAGTTAGAAGAGCAAAATGAAGAATGTCTAATTTCCTGGGTGCACATTAGATTCCTCTGGAAAAGTAGGTGCTTCATAATGTTTACTTTTGGTGAGCTTTAAACTCTTTAAGTAGCTTTTTAAATTTCCAGGTTCAATCTTAATCACTTAAAATATATAAAAGGTGGTCTTAGGCAGTATTTGTTTCTGAAGTTTCTAAGTGACCCAGTACAGACAGAACTGACAAGAACTGGCAAATGCCCCCAAGTTATAGAAGCCAAATGCAACTTTTTAAAGAAAAGGAGAGATAAATCATAGATTGATCCTTTAAGATAAGATATTGTAAAATGAAATAAAATTTCTACTCATGGAAAAATATCTTTATATATTAATTCAACAACAACAACAACAAAAGACCTATTAAAAGGTTAGTCTGAAACAAGTGCTAGTCCAAAGTTTCAGGCACAAAACCAAGTTATAAGAGACTCTTTGTCTTATCTCTAAGAGAACATAAAACAACCCCCCTCTCTACCCATGAGTCAAAAGTGTTAAAGCTCAAGGCCAGTTAAAGAATTCACAAGACTTTTTCATCAGCTCCCATCCTGGCTTTTCATAGGTCTTCTTTCTTTAATCATGATCTTCTGCCAGGACACCAAAAAGTCTATCTCTACACCTTGCCATACTAGTCTTAGGTTCTTGTAATACCTTTTGTTGTCTCTTCCTTTTCTTCCTCTGTCCTCTTGATAAAATTGTGATGTTTGTTTTTTTTTTAGTATAAATAGACTTTATTGAAGTCAGTGCCTCTGTATGGAGACAGAAGATTGTGTCTACAGAAGCACAAGTTGTAACATTGTTTTTGTTTGTTTGTTTGTTTTGGAGGAGAAAATGGGAAAGGGAAAATGTACATGTAAATAAAGAAAATACCTAATTAAAAAAAAAATTGTGATGTTTGGAGAATAATGTCTTTGACGGTGTTAGTCCATGAGTAAAACCAGAAAATGGTAGTTCTTACATAGTATCTAAAATTTAAGAATTGCTAAACGTTGGCATATCTGAGCACTAAAAACCCAGCATTTTATACATAGTAACAATCCAGGAGGTTAGTTAACCAAATCCTAACTGCAAAACATATGCTGAAAAAGTATGCCTGTGAAATATAGAAACAAAATTCCTCCTGGATTTTTAGAGCTAGTGAACTAGGAGATCAGAATGAGGACATCACAGCTGATAAACAACCTGATTTTTCATTGTCAGATGAATCTTAAAATGAGTCTAAAATAATGCATAAAAGTAGATATGTAAAATACAAAAAAGAATGTAAAATAAATTCAGGGGGCTATTCTATTGCTCCTTTTATCTCCACAATAAATAACATGGAGACCTGGTATTTTATTAAAAGCTTCAGGCACTAATCTGGACAGGTTCTTACCTATTCTAAACTGACTATGCAGGCCTGACTTACTTCCCAGTCACATGCCCCATTGTTTGCCATCTTAGTCTTGGCTCTTGCTGCTCCTGTTCTATCAGTGTCCTTATGGTGACTCTACTGGTGAGAAATGTTTCATGATGAATATCTCATGGTAAATTTCTCAACATGAATCTCCTGTTTAGAGACCCATTCACTAGGCCCAGAAGTCCTATCTCCTCTCTCTTGCCCACCTACTGGATGAATCAGCTGTTTATTAGGCAATCAGAGGTCATGGAAATCAAGTTTTTGTTTTGTTTTGATTTGTTTGTCTGTTTGTTTGTCTTTCAAAACACTGAGTCTGGAAATGTTTCATATTAATGATCATAACAAAATCCAGACTGCAACCAGATCTCTGGTTAAAGAAGTAAACATTCAAATACACAATGCACAAAAAACGTTCTCTAACAGAACTCCATCTTCAGAAGTGTTTTCAACAGAATTTTCTAGATAATACTTCAAGTTGTGTGTGTATTAAATATTACTTTCAGCAAAGGAAGGAAGGAAAGAAGAGAAGAAAGGAAGGAGAGGAGGGAGAGAGAGAGAGAGAGAATGACTTATCACAAATTCTAATATGCTTATATCCTTTCCTCTTCAAAGCCTACAATGTGTCAAAACTCATAAATTGAGTTTAAAATTAACTTATGTTTGAGAATAGGAGGGAAGAGAAACTTACCTAAAGTCATTGATGTTTTGCAAGATAGCCTTGGTGTAGTTAAAACCTTAAAGTTTTCTTTTGCCTTAGATTTACTTAAAGGTTTTTAATTTTTAATGAGGTAATTTTGGTGATATTGTTTCACTAATATTTTATTCCACAAAACCATAACAAGATCTTTACCTTCAACACCCACCAAAATTCTCAAAGCAAGTGGCCTTAGGGGGGAGAGAGAGAGAAAGTAGTATCAAAAACAGATAACCAACAATCAATAATGGATGAGCATTTTTAGTCTAGGAAGAAAAATAAGTGTCATCTATCTCAAAAGAGTAACAGGTACCCTTTAATTTATTTTGAAAACCTGGTGACTAGTTGTATAACTCTATCACATCTCCCTAAAAGTATTTGTGGTCTTAGTGCACTCAGTATGGGGTATCTCAATCTTTCTAACATCCCTCTTTAATTACACAGCAGGCTATTGTGTACTTCCCATCCACAGGCACCCCAACTATTACCAGCATTGTGCTGCACACAGTATGAGGCCTCTCCATTTCTTCAAAATAGCTTTCTCATAGAAATTTCCTCTGTAGACTAATGGTTTCACTACAGATTGCCTTCCTCAAGTGGAAACACGACAGTTTGTCTGTAAGGCATTTTCTTCTCTTTACCTAAGCCAGGTCCTTTCCTCTGCAGGGAAATTCACGAAGAAAAAACAACCCCCCCCCCCCAAGAAAAAAAAAAAAACAGAGCCAAATGCTCTACTTTTATTATTGGAGTGCTATCCTGTTTCTGTAAGAAATGCTTGAAAATATGATAATCTTTCATATATCAGAATTTCAAAGTCATTTTTTATTTTGGCATGATTTCTCCTTGAAAAACCTTATTTTATTTAAAGAACAGAAAATCTTCTAGGATTCTCTTTAATCACAGCTGACTTTGTATTTAACATTGTTGATGTGTGGAGTCAAGTCTGAGTCCTTATTTCTCATCAAGAAATCATAGAAAGGAAACACTTTTAAGAGCAATTATCAAGCTGGCCTGAAAAATAGGAAGCTATTTTCAAAATTTACTCAAATCATCAGTGTACATGACCTCAATTTATTATCAAGAAAGGCATTGCCCTATTAGAATGATGTACAGTAATGTTGTTCACCAACATTAGAAGACAATAGCTGCAACTGCCCTCAACTGATATAACACAAATAGGACTTTGTCTCAGCCTTCAAAACTACACATGTGCTAAAAGAAATCTCAAGCTCAGTAAAATGATGACATCACCAAGTGACACCTGTCACAAGAGACAGAGAGAGCATGTGTGCATTTTATCCGCATAGGCAGACCAAGAAAGACTATTTTTTTTTTTTCACATATCCACAGTCAGCAACCCCACCCATTATCATGAATACAGGGAACCGGATGTTTGTAAGCAGTAAATGTCTTCCCTAAGCAGAAGTCAGGCTTGTTTTTCTATGGAAGAGAGTTACCATTCCTCAAGGGAAGCACACGTGAAAATAAAATGGCAGCCACCATTCGTCTCCTCTTGTCCCCGTGGGCCAGCCATAAACAGCTCAAAGCTGCTGTACTACAAGCCTAGGTGCAAGACAGTCAGTAATTGTTGTCTCAGCATTCTACTGCTGGTTCCCACAGACAGGGGAGAGAAGGAAAAAGCCAGACTATGTTTATCAAATGGACTCTCAGTACTATTTCAAAAAGTAGGTAACCTTATTTTCAAAAGGAATTTTTCTAGAGAGTTTCCACTGTTACTAAACATACAAATTTCCATCAACTTACCTTATAAATCCCAGATATTTCTTTAGAAATGGGCTTTTAGGTCTATCAATATTATATGAAGACATAAATGAACTGCAGCTTCATGAGGGTGTGTTAGCAGTAATAATAAGAAATTACTACTACTACTAAGCTCATTATCTTTGCATATTTTATGCTTTGCAATTCATTCTTACATTTATTTTCCAACTTACTTCTGCCTATCGTTCTGAAGTCATATAGATATCGTTATCTCTATTTTTCTGGTGGCAAAAATGACCATTTAATCAAAGCCACACAAAAAACAAACGTCGTTGCTATAAGCCTGTACCTTAGTTTTCTGACTTGAAAGTCCTAGTTAACACATACATATAGGTGAAAGGGCAGCTATCCATTTTGTCCTGCGGAAGATATCTGAACAGTTCTCTAGTACTTAAGATACCAGACCACAAAAACAATCATTAATTTTGTATTCATAATTGCCTAGCTGTTGGCTATATTACCAAAGTCATATAAGGTTTCTGATAATTTTCACTTTCTCTCCCCAAGCCTACTGTTTGCCATTCAAAGAGCACTGTGCCAGGAAGAAGAAGGAAAAAAAATAACCCACAGGAAACCAACATTTAAATTCAAGACTGTAGCATGATTTGGATGAATTAGGATGCCAAGTGGTATCTGCCGATACCCTGCTGTCATTCTAACTTTTCTCGGGTTCCTGCTCCAACAGTAGAAAACAAATGTCTAAGGTTAGCCAAAGCAGGACCACGGATGATATGGAATGTCAGAGCTTTCAGTGCAGGGACGACAGTTTAGCTAGTACTTACATTGAACTCCCATAAGACACATATGGAGCATTCAGCCTATGAATGAAGCATGTGTGATCCTCAGGGAGAGCCGGCCAAAGCGTTAAAGTGCATGGATTTTAGATAAGTCAGTGTGAACATGTGGCGCTGTGTGAACAAAATGTGATAGTGCCTATCAGAATGAGCCTGTAGCATACTCCAACTTGACACATTCAGCAAAGTTTTCAGTGCTAGGCTTGCTGATGATGGGACTATGCTCACCATTGTTTAATTGTCCCTTGTTCAGGATTTTAAAACCAAGGGCATATTTTTTTCCCACCGAGAAAGGCTTAAATAAATGTCATACTGCTTAGGGGCTGCGATTCATTCTTTCTCTCCTTTAAACTAAAAAGAAAAAATGAAAAAAGAAAAAAAAATGCAGCCTATAGAATTCTTAGCCAATATTATAATTTGCATAAATAACATTTTCTTTGTACTTCCTCTTAAAAATTCTACACCTGACAGGAAATATTTGAGCTTCAACATCACATTCTTGAATTACAATCCTTTGCTCAGAAGAAAAACAAGGAGTATTGTGTGTACATGTTCAATAGTACTTTTATTCATATAAGTTGATTTAAACAACTGTTTATGATTATGTTTTTCTATTTATTTGCATGATAGCCTCTACCTCTAACTTATACCAATATAATTAGTCACTATATTCTCCAGGGATTATCTTAAAACCAGGGTAACTTAGAACTAGGTTCACTAGAAACAAGATGTAAGAACAAAGTATTGTGTCAGAAAATTCAATCCAAGGGAGATAAGTGAGCAATGGAGCACTGCGGTGTATAAGAGAGACAATGGATGGCAAATAGCAGCTCTCTCACATCTTGTTCTTAAATCCTAGATTTTCGAGAACCTACAAGTCACATGCAGGAGTTCTTTCTTCTTGTAAGTATTGGGGAAGCATATACATGTCCACTTGTCTGCACTCAGTCAGAGGTCTGTCCTTTGGAATGTTTCCAGGTTGCTCTTTGGATGAGCATTTAACTGGTAGCCCAGCCCAGCAACTGTGACAGCAGAGACCATAAAAGAAGGCCTTGGGATGTGAGGGTTTATGGAATTCACCTGCATGAACTGGCTGGGGCTAAAGTAAAGATGGTTGCACTGTGGCTGTGACAGAGACATAAGGCAGTGTATCAAAGTTCTTGATAGATGGGAGCTCCCTGATTTATGAATAAGTTAGATTCGGAAAGCTCATTGGCAAGTCTGTCAAATGAATATTCTACTCCTCACATGAGTTATTTCCCTACATCTTTCACTTATGTATATATATATGTATGTATATATAATGTTCCTGGGGTAACTTTCAGAAGGCCATTTAACTCATGTAGATAAAAATAGTAACATATTTGCAATTAAGATATATATTGAAAAGATATTAGTACACTTGTAAAATATACTGTATTAGGTTAGGAAGGTACTTAAGATCTTGAAGCTGTTGGGAAACCAAAAAGCCAATAGCAACAACCATACCATGCTGTGCTTTGAAATTCACTTTTGCTAACACACTGGTGATTAGGATCAAATCAGTTTGGGCAATGGGAGAAGAAAGGCATCAAATACACATTACGAGACGGAGTACTGGCAAAGGGGAAACTCCTCTAAACTGCTTTTTAAAACCCGCCTGCATCCTGCTCTGGTTCTTTCCCATTGTTAGCTGGCGTACATTGTCTTTAGGCTTCTTCTCTGCCTGCAGTACTGCAGTCAGGCTCTGCAAGTCAGCCTTTCCAGGGCTGTGCATAAGATCTCCGTACCAGAGTGCTGTGAATTCATAATAGGTTCTTTATCTTTTATTCATTATTTTGAAATCATTATTTTAATGTGAAGAGGAAAATGGCATATATCACCTAGTTATTATACATGTACATTACATTTATAAATCTTTTTTTGTTTTTCATTCAAGAGTACATCTATTTTTATGATTATCAAATTTTACTCTAGGTCTACTTCATTTTTATTTTTAGAATAAAGGAATAACTGAACAAATCTAGTTGAAGTTCTTCTAAAATAAACATTCTGAGAGTTGTTTTTCTCAGGCACAGTTAACTCAAAGGGAAATCCATCTCTTTAGCATCTTGACCTATGTGTAACAATTAAATGAGTAAGCAGTGCAGGTTATAGTAAGTAATGAAAGAGGGGTGTCAGCAAAAAGAGTGGAATAAAGAACTCTGAAAATACATGCCTCAATAAAGTCAACAAAGACATGGCAGAAATGTGTGGGAGTGAACTCCTCTTAGAACTGTAGAATCTAAGGGAAGCCTTTCAGCAGCCCAGCTAAGACATGTCATAAAAGGATATGGTGTTGCCAGGCGGTGGTGGCACATGCCTTTAATCCCAGCACTTGGGAGGCAGAGGCAGGTGGATTTCTGAGTTCGAGGCCAGCCTGGTCTACAGAGTGAGTTCCAGGACAGCCAGGGCTATACAGAGAAACCCTGTCTCGAAAAAAACAAAAAGTAAAAAAAAAAAAAAGGATATAGTATTATATGTCCACAAGAAGGGTCTAGAATTTAAGGATAGCCTAGACAACATCTCAATCCCATCTCAACAAAGATGCAAACAATCAAAGCAAATAGAAACTATATATCATGTAAACCCACATAAAAGATTTGAGCATTTATCTTACTGTGATCCCATTCTATGCCTGTAACTCAGTGGTGACCCTGAGAGAGAAGTAGCTAAGCTGTCAATGGGTGGATGGGTACCAAGAAAAGCTACTAATGCTACTAAATCTATCCTATTAAAACCATCTTTCAGGTAAAGGAAAGCTTATTATATAATAATTCAATTCAACTACAACAATGATATAAAGGACATTGTTAAAATAAGTATATATGTAATATTTATATATTATAAATATAATATATATATAGTATTTTGCTTCTCAGTCCTCTTTTTACTATCACATTTAAAAGACAGAGTTGAAAGAGTACACAAGGTGGAACTAATGGCTCTAGCAGCATATGTATAGTAGAGGATAGCCAAGTTGGTCATCAATGGGAAGAGAGGCCCTTAGCCCTGTGAAGGTTCTATGCCCCAGTGTAGGGGAATTCCAGGGCCAGTAAGCAGGAGTGGGTAGGGTGGTGAGTAGGTGGAGGGGGGAGGGAACGGGAGTTTGTTTTAGTTTTTATTTTATTTTATCTCATTTTATTTTATTTTTGGAGGGGAACCTGGGATATTGTAAATAAAGAAAACATCTAATAGAAAAATGATGAGAAAAACATGAGAAACAGAGCCCTGCTTGTCAAGTCCCAAGAGGAAAGAGGGAATGATGTGTACTTGCCTAGTAGGCTAGGGGTCTTCAAAGATGATTTTAAAAATTCTTAGTTGGCTACACAGCATTCGTTGCAAGTTAAAATGCACACTTTTGAAACAGTTAATGAATTCCATGTTAAATAAATTTTCTCTTTCTTTCCACTGTCTCTCACTCTTCTTTTCTCTTGCTTGATGTCTATGGTGTTGCTAATCCCCTTGCGATCTTCCATACTTTTGATAATCTGTCTATTACTGAACTATAACCCTAGCCTTCAATAAAATATCTTTAGATTGCTAGAGAAAATTAAACTATTCATTCTCAAGTTCTTATCAAGACTCAAATTGTATTAGGCTACAATAAAATAAACACGAAATGCTTTGTAAGTAAAATGAATTATATAATTATTAAATTTCCAGCTAAACCACCTATTCATTGTAGGGATAAAATGAATTGTAAGATTCTATGAAAATCTCATGCTGCTGCTTGAAAAGAAAGAAAAAGTGGGCTTTCTTGTTTAGTATGGAAACTAGAGTATTACTCTGAATTAAACAAATGTAAACATTTTTATCCCTAATCATAGGATTCTCACAAATAATGGACTTTAACTATAGCTTCCAGTTATAGTCATTTAAATTCAAATCTGTGGCTAAAATCAAAACTCTTTCAAGTGAATTAGATAGAAACACAAATTTGTCTCTATCTATAGTGCTAGAGGTAGAGCTCCTTGCTGTAATTAAATCCCTCATCATTTGGAGCCATTCTAAGAATGCACAGATTGTTCTTACACTGGAAAGTTGCAGGCAATAAATCATGAGCAGGAATGCTTCCTTTAGTACAATGACAACTTACTTGAGCACAACTATGCCTTCACTCGGGGCTTCTGTTGTGGACGTACCATACCCTTTTCAAACTTATTTGAAATGGAAGGCATGGTTGTACTTTTTCAGGATATTCAGGAGATGTGGGATGAAATACTACCAACAGAATAAGTGGTGTCTGATAGTAACCATTGTTTAATAACATTGGTTCATTCATTCATTGGCTAGACCAACTGTCGCGAGCACTTGCAAACGGTTGGTGCAGTCTGGGGAGCCAATTAATAAAGACAGAGGCAAGACACTGGGTTGGTATTTAGGTTCGGGTTTATCAGTATCAACGTAACACACACAACACCACAAGAAACAAGCTAACCCAAAGACTGCTGCTATGATTGCAAATATCATGGGGTCAAACACTATCACTACGGCTTGAACCTGGCAAGACGCTAGGTTCATGCCTTAAAGTCCTTTGATAAGGGTCATTATGGGTATACGACCTGATGGCGCGCTCGGAGGGGGTCTTCCTCCTTGGCTCGGCCTCGGACGTGTCTCGGCTCCTCGATTGGTTTCACTTTCTTGATCCGCTGGTATGCCGATTCTCTGGGCATACGGATGCTCAATCAGCCGTAGGCGGTGATGGATGCTTAGTCTGGTGCAGAAAATGCTGAGTACGAATGTACTGGTTCGGGTCAGTCTCATTTGAGCGATGAGGCGTCTGACATGGACTCTAGAGGCGAGTCATGTCGAATGCCCTGGGGTCTTGGAGCTTTGGGTTTTTATACCCTGTCTAAGCCTTGTCAGTGTCATTCGGTCGCGTCTGCTTATCTCTTGGTTACATCATGGGGGATTCCAGGGGAGCTTCACTCTTATCTATTCACTGCACACATCTTACTTCTACTCTGAGTATGCTTCTAATGTTTACCTGGCCTTCTAGCCTTACATGTTCCTTACACCAACTTACTCATCATTCAGCATTTTTTAACTGAACACTGCTAAAGTTTAAAATCTCTAAAAGTTTAAATGTTTTCAAGAAGATTCCAGTATTTTATGGGATAGAGAAAAAAAACAATTAATGAAAATTTAATATGCTCCTTGATGACAATCCAGGGCTGTGACTCTTACCCTGAACCACACCAGGGGAAAGCCTTTTCTATTAGCTGCTTTTTCTCATTACTGTGACTGAATAGAGTATCTGGCGCTCAAATTAATGGAGAAAAGGTGTACGTCAGCTCAAGGCTACGGGAAATGCGGTCCTTTATGTAGGGAAGGCGTGGCAACAGGTGAGTGCATATGGACAATGTAACATACAGCTCTTAACATCCTAGTGCCTTAGCAGAACAAGAAGCAAAGACGACACGGGAAACAAAGCTCAGGATCCAAGTCTCAGTGATCTACTACCTCTTCTACCTCAACCCCAACTTCCAAAGAATCTACAATCTAAAAACATAATGCCAAAAGCTAAGCTAAGGACCTAATTTTCAAACATATGAGCCACTGCGGGATATTTCACATTCAAATGATAACATTTTGCTCCTGGTCCCCATAGACTTATGCCTGCTTATTATTATTATTATTATTATTATTATTATTATTATTATTATTATTATTCTCTCATATATTACACCCTGACCACAATTTCTCCTATGACCACCCCAAGCCTCTCCCTCTCGCTTCTTCTTTCCTGTAGTCCTACCCTCCTCCTCCCCTCAGAAAAGAGCAGGCTTCCCAGGGACATCATCCTAACATGGCATAAGAAGCTGCACTAATATCAGGCACATACCATCACATCAAGGCTGGACAAGGCAACCAGTAACAAGAAAGGGTCCGACGAGTAGGCAGAGTCAATGAATGACAACCCCTGTTCCCACTGTTAGGATTCTGACAAGCTACTCAGCCATCACATATATGCAGAGGACCTAGGTCAGAACCCCAAAAGATCATGGCTATTTTATAATGTTAACCACATCTTCTTGAACTTTTGTTGCCTCCTCCCCCCTGTCTGAACGCTGCTGAATATCTCTTCTGCCTGAAGCCGAAAGCAAAAGCAGCTGGAATTGCTGGAACTATAGCCGACACCTGTTGTGCTCGGAACAAAACCCACAGCTCGCTCCTCGCTCCTCGCTTCTCCTGTTACTGAGAAGCAGATCTTCTGCTTACCCTCCAGTTTGAAGTCATTTGTTTACTATAAACAATTTACCTGCCTGAGAGTCGTCTTACTGTCTAGAGCTGTATTTAAGTTATGCATAAATTGTGCTCACTGTGTTGGTTTCACTTTTTGTACCTCTGGATATAAATACCCATCTCGCCCCAAAGTAAATGTCGCCTTGATAAAAATCTACTTGGCGTCCCTCCGTTTCTTTCTTTCTGCCGTTTACCCCAACAGGTCTAGTCCAGCCTCCCGCATGAGGTAGCCCACGGAACCCGAATAGTTCCGCTGGCCGGACTCTACAAACTTTCAAAGTCTCCGTAGTGTTTGACAGTCTGAATACTGTTTAAAAGTTCTAGTCTATTTCAAGACTCAAGGCAATATCTTAATTCTGAGCACATCAAAAATAAAAAGTAAGTTGCATATTTCTATCCTACAGTAGAACAAGATAAACAGTCTCATTCCAGAGAGGAGAAATTAGGGAAGCAAAGATGAGATCAAAGCAGGATCAAATCCTATAAGGGCAAATATCAAATGTAACTCCACATCCAGTTTGTGATGAGATTATGTATGGTCCAAGGGACTTGTGTGTCCCACACTTCTACATGTGTTGCCTTGGGCACATGTAGCCTTTCTCTGGTGCTAGTTTTTCTCATTGGCTCTAGCTTTCCTCAAAGAATACCCAATTTTACAGTATCTCCATTATCCTATGGCTCACATTGGAACATAGATTTCTACTTGACAATTTTACATACCTCCCACTGAGAAGCTCTTGACAGGGAGCCCACGTGTTCTATATATTACTTGACCTCAAGGTTTCTTCTAGAATATTAGTGGAAGCTTTGGTGAATCACTCACTCTTGTATATTGTATACAATATTGAATACCTTGTTGCATTTTCAAAACCAGTTCCTTGTAGATGATACCAAATTCTGCCAGTTCAACATGTAGACTGTCTTATTGGACTATAGATGAAGCACCTTCCATATGACTTCAGGGCTGTACTGAGGAAAACAGGTTCATAGGCAGCTGTATTACAGCAGAGTACCTTAAATGTTCTATATTTTCAGACACTCTCACTGCAAGAAATTTGCATGATTATAGTCTGGAGCTCTCTGAGTACAAGTTTTTCCTGCAATGCAGCTTTCTTATTGTCTGAACAAATTTCATGTTTTTGTTTAATATCATTAACAATTAGAGTCATTTCACCAGAACTTGGACCTGGTCTTAAAATTTTGGCTTTAAGCCCCTTTCTGACAAAACTGCACATTTTTTTATTTCAAAAAAAATTTTTTTTATTTCAGCTCCTTTCTGACAAAACTGCACCTGGCTTCAAGTCCCTTTCTGACAAAACTGCACTTTTTTTTTTTTATTTCATTCTGATCTGTGTTACATAAGTCTGGTGAAGAGTACTAAACAGAAAGCATGGCTGCCATGCTGTATTGAAATTTTCTCCATTTAGCTACTTCTTTTGAATTCAACTTCATGAAGATTTTCAGGACACAAACAGAATCCATCAAGACATTCGAAGTATGTTATTATGAATGTCCTCTAGTTCAATTTGGAACAGAATCCTTTTAAAGCTTCACAAGCTTACCTTGCACTATCTGCAGTTTTTTTTTTTTTTCTCAGTATCCTTATTTTTCAAATTCCTTCCAGAATGGCCCATTAAGCTCTTTTTACAGCCTACTAGCTCTTCTCTGTCCCATGGGTCAAAACTCTTCCACATTGCCCCTCGTAATTTCAAAGACCACAAAATCACACAGTTAAATTCATTACATTAATGAACCCAGTTCTTAGCACCAATTTTCTATATTAGTTTATTTCCTCATGCTGTAACAGAATGTGTAATAGGTTGATTAAGTGAAAAAGAGTTCCTTTTGCTTCTGTCTAAGACAAATTAGACATCGTGGTATAGAAGACTTGGTTATGAAAACATTAAGCTACCCATTCTCACAATAAATCAGGAATCAGAGAGTGACGAATATTTACAGGTAGCTAGGTTCATTTCTTATTTCCTTTGTGATTAGCCCAAAACTCTATCTCATGTGATAATGCCAACCACCTTCCTGGGAAAGTTTCTCCTGAACACATATAAATTGCTTTACTCATGTCATAAATGATTCTTAATACAATCAAGTTGTCAGTTAAGTATCATTACTTCCTAGAGAAGTAAAGATGATTCCTATGGATAAAGTAGGTAACTCAAACAAAAGGAAAGGGGAAATTTATCCTAGGTACAGGACACAGAATTAATTTAAAACAAAGAAGTAAGAAATAATCAAGTGTACAGCTAAACCTCTAAATGTTTTACCCCAATAAAGCCAGATCAAGAAAGATTTTCATGTCATTTTATGGTGTGTATATCATCCTTTGTTAGTAATGGAAATCCATATGATGTTTTTAAGAGCTATTCTAATTTTCTGTTTACATTTTTACAGAGTATACTTTTAAGGGACTTGGAATTTCAAGAGACTTACAAAAGTTATTCTTTTGTCCACTGTATGGTTTTAGCTCCTTTGTCAAAGATCAAGTGACTATAGGTGCATGGGTTTATTTCTGGGTCTTCAATTCTGTTCCATTGATCAACCTGCCTGTCACTGTACCAATACCATGCAGTTTTTATCACGATTGCTCTGTAGTACAGCTTAAGGTCCGGGATTGTGATTCCACCAGAGGTTCCTTTATTGTTGAGGATAGTTTTGGCTATCCTGGGTCTTTTGTTATTCCAGATGAATTTGCAAATTGCTCTTTCTAAGTCTGTGAAGAATTGAGTTGGAATTTTGATGGGGATTGCATTGAATCTGTAGATTGCCTTCGGTAAGATGGCCATTTTTACTATATTAATCCTGCCAATCCATGAGCATGGGAGATCTTTCCATCTTCTGAGATCTTCTTCGATTTCCTTCTTCAGAGACTTGAAGTTCTTGTCAAACAGATCTTTTACTTGCTTAGTTAGAGTTACACCGAGGTATTTTATATTATTTGTAGCTATTGTGAAGGGTGTTATTTCCCTAATTTCTTTCTCTGCCTGTTTATCCTTTGTGTAGAGGAAGGCCTCTGATTTGCTTGAGTTAATTTTATATCCAGCTACTTTGCTGAAGTTGTTTATCAGGTTTAGGAGCTCTCTGGTGGAATTTTTGGGGTCACTTAAGTATACTATCATATCATCAGCAAATAGTGATAATTTGACTTCTTCCTTTCCAATTCGTATCCTTTTGATCTCCTCTTGTTGCCTAATTGCTCTGGCTAGAACTTCAAGTACAATATTGAATAGGTAGGGAGAGAGTGGGCAGCCTTGTCTAGTCCCTGATTTTAGTGGGATTGCTTCAAGTTTCTCTCCATTTAGTTTGATGTTGGCTACTGGTTTCCTGTATATTGCTTTTACTATGTT
>JADRCD010129057.1:12378-33084 GCA_019843815.1 Montemys delectorum | reverse complement strand
AAAAAAAATATACTAGACACTGACAATAAAGCAAATTAATCTGATAAAACTATTTCCAGGACAGGGAAAAAAAATCCTTACTAGTTTTTCTTCTTTCCCTAATTTTTGATTAACTACTAAGAAAAAATTAAAATTCTTTGGTATAGGTTAACTCCTGGGTTAAGATTGAGAATACATACTGTTCTTGCAGAGGATCAGCTCAGAGTTCTATTCCTAGCACCCATGTCAGGTGTTTACAATGCCAGCTGCTCATACCTGCAGCTCCAGAGAGATCTAACGCTGCCTATGGGGGCGGTGCACATATCACATAGACAACAGTAGCTACGAGTTCAGTGCCAGCCTAGTTTGTAAAGTGCATTCTGGGACAGCTGGGGCTACACAAAGAAACCAAAAATAAAATAAATTTAAAAGCACACAACAGGAAGTAGTGTGGCTCCAGTTAAAAGAATCATTCTACCTACAAATCCAATTCCAGGGGATAGGATGTTCTCTGCCTCTGCCAGCACCAACATACACATGGTGCACATAAGTTTACACAGGCACACATACCATATACATAACAATTTTTTCAAAAATTCAGTTCAACCTTCATAACACAATAAAATAAACTATAGGAGAATCAGGGACTCAAGGGCAGCGTGGGCTACATGATGTTCTGTACCCATACACACAAAAAGGGGGGTTGGGCTGGAGGTTGCTCAGCAGTTAAGCCTGTGCAGAGGAAGACTACATCTGGAGCTCATAACTGCCTGCCCTCTGAGGGTACTGTGTGTACAGACCTACATACACAAATACTAATTAAAACTAAATGTTATTGGGCTAGTGACATGGCTCAGCAGTTAAGAGCACTGATTGCTCTTCTGGAGGTCATGAGTTCAAATCCCAGCAACCACATGGTGGCTCATCCATACTAAGAAACAAAAAGCCTATGGGCTCAAGCGAGAGTTAGAAGGGAAGGGGGGGAAAGAGAAAACAAGTTCCTTATTTGTTTTAAAGAGGAAAGAAAAGCACAGCACAGCCAAGAATGGTTGAAGCTTTTGGAAAGCAGCAGCGAGAGGATCAGGAGGCTCCTCAGGTCCTTAAGGTACACAGTGGGCTGGATTGCTTTTAATTTTATGTATATGACTTGTTTTGCCTACACTTATGTCTGTGAAACATGTTTGCCTGGTGCTTACGAAGGCCAGAAGGGTGTCAGATCCCTTGGTACTGGAGTTTACAGGATGTTACAAAACCATCAAGTCCTTGATGGGAATAGAACTTCCAGGTCCTCTGGAAGAGCAGCCAGTGCCCTTAACCGCTGAGACATCTTTCCAGCCCTAGCAAGAACTATCTTACAATCCTATCTCAGTTCAATCCTAGCACTTGGGAGGCAGAGGCAGAGGCAGGCGGATATCTAAACAAGAATATCAACTATGTAACACATACAACCAGTAAGTAAGTACAAGTTAGGTACTTTCACTCACCATCAAAGTCTTAAAACATTTTGCATGTTTGTTGACTGATTTAAATATCAATTTCATGTACCAAAAAAGAAAAAAATAAACACACACAGAGGAAAATCTTCCCAAGAGAAATATAATTCACAAACAAAAAATGTAATATTTTCTTAGAAAAAAATTGTCTTAAATTCATAGCTTAAAATTATAAAACAGCACGAAAGAAATTCAGATGATCGAGCATTTATGCACTTACTACATAATAAATCAAAGTTAATAGTCACTAGCCGTCAATAAAATAAACATCAATGGGGCCCTAACCTAAGTACTACATTTAGCAGAAGCAAAATAGGTTTGGAAACAAGTGTTTTACCAACAGCTTACTTCCTTTACATTCATTCGTTTTATTTTGTCTTTTTCTTTGGGGTGGGGCGGTTTGAGACAGGGTTTCTCTGTGTATAGCCTTGGCGGTCCTGAAACTCACCCCGTAGTATAGGCTGGCCTCAACTCAGATACACCTGCCTGTGCCTCCCGAGTCCTGAAATTAAAGGCATGCGCCACCACCGCCAAGCCACTTTAACAATCCTATCTTGAACTGAGTGAGACCTACTTTGGAAAACAAGAAAACGACACCTTGAGTTATAGGGGAATAGCTCAGAGGTCATAAAAACATTTGAACTTCTTGATAAGCAACTGCTTATTCACTTAAATACGTCAACAGCGTGCTAAGAAATGGGATCCACATCCAAATTATAAGAAAACTACCACTCCTAAGAAGCAATTTAGGGGAGTGGTGAAGCAGAGGCGACTTGTCATTCTCCCGTTATGGTCGCATCGATCCCGCCCACCGGCTTCCCACCTCTCAGGGACTTGAACACACAGCGGGTCCGTCCCTGGAGCAGACAGCAGCTCCCGACACCTCTGCTGGGAGGACCCCATCCCGGGAGCACTACCCGCTCGGCCGGGCTCCGTCTTCGGGAGACCGTGCGAGTTAGAGAGTCTTTAAGCTCGGGGTCCCGTGGGGGCCGGGAGATCGTGACATCCCCGGGATCTCCCCTCACAGAACTGGACAGCATTCGGGGGATTCGGGCTCCCCTGGTTCTCCGCGTCACGCCGCCTCGGACCCGGTCCTCTCACACTGCGGAGCGCCCACCGCCGCGGCAGGATCGGGCGCCCGGTAGGGATCCCGCCGAGGGAGAAGGGAGCCCCACAGCCGGAAGGGGCTTGCCTCGAAAGCTGGACGGCCTCCGGCCCGGCTCACCTTCAGGTCGTTTTCCGGAAGGTACTTGCACTGCCGCGCTATCTCCACATACTTGTCCAGATCCAGCAGCGCCATTTTAGGAAGAACTAGCCGCGGCAACAGCAGCGGCGGAGGCCGAAGGCGGACCCGTCCTTACGTCACGTCCGACCCGTGAGTGGCGTCTGCGCAGTGACATCAAAGCCTGACCTTCAGAGCCGCGACACGCCCCGCGTCCTCTCCGGCGGAACCCAGGGCCGCCGGTCTCCACGAGAACCCGGCGGTCCTGCTGATTAAAAACTAGGACCCGTAGCTTCTGCCGCGGGGAGTGCTGGGATTTGTAGTTTTAGTGAAATGCTCTTTTTTCTCCTACTCTTGCAAGAGACTTCATCTCCGGTAAACCAGATGAGTCTTTTTCTAGGGAAGATCACGAAGTGGGTAACTGAGAATTCCCTAGCTCTCTCACTCCTACCCTGCAAAGCGCACTGTCAGTATCTTCAGTTAAAGTTAGGGTAACTGTTACCGTCGTTCCAGGGCTAGTGAAGACCTGAACTACAAGTTTAAACTCCCCCCAATTCTCCGGCTTGGAACAAATATTAAAGCCAATCTCTGTACAATACTGGAGCTTTTTTTTTTTCCTGTTGAATTCTCGTAAGACTAACAGAAATATAAAACTTAAACTGACTGCTCTTCCAGAGGTCCTGAGTTCAATTCCCAGCAACCACATGGTGGCTCATAACTATCTCTAAGGGGATCTGATGCTCTCTCTGGTGTATCTGAAAAGAGTAACAGTGTACTCACATAAAAATGAATAAACTTCTTTGAAAAGAATTTTTTAAAAATAGAACTAACCAATCAGCTGGCCATAGTAGACCACATATTCGACCCCAGCACTAGTCAGGCAGGTGGATAACTGAGTTTTAGGATAGCCTGATCTAAAACAAAGTTGGAAAGGTGGGAAGTTCTAAGAAAGATATCTTATGAGATATCTAGATCTTTCGAGGAAGAGCCATACCAAAGTGGCTGGAGATCAGAAAAAAAAAAAAAATCAATTTTATTTTTCTTTTGACATAATGGGTAACTATTGTTAAGATTTTAAACAGAGATGCAAAATGATCAAACTTATTTGCCTTTTTAAATTTTGTTTTGGAGCCGGGCAGTGGTGGTACATGCCTTTAATCCCAGCACTTGGGAGGCAGAGGCAGGTGGATTTCTGAGTTCCAGGCCAGCCTGGTCTACAGAGGGAGTTCCAGGAGAGCCAAGGCTGTACAGAGAAACCCTGTCTCAAAAAACAAACAAACAAAAAAACAAAAACAAAAACCCAAAATTTTGTTTTGGTTGGTTGGTTTATTTGAGTTGGTTTTTTAGCCCCTTAACTCCCATTTTTAAAAGTAGAATTCGGGGGCTGGTGAGATGGCTCAGCGGGTAAGAGCACTGACTGCTCTTCCGAAGGTCCTAAGTTCAAATCCCAGCAACCACATGGTGGCTCACAACCACCCGTAACGAGGTCTGATGCCCTCTTCTGGTGTGTCTGAAGTCAGCTACAGTGTATTTATGTATAATAATAAATAAAGCTTTAAAAAAAAAAAAAAAAGGCTGGGCAGAGTGATTCCAGGACAGCCAGGGCTACACAAAAAAACCCTGTCCCGAACCCCCCCCCCCCCCCCAAAAAAAAAAAAAAAAAAAACAACAACAACAAAAAAAAAAAAAAAAAGTAGAATTCAAACATTCCTCCAACAACTCAGAAATGTGATTTCTAGTCTAAAAGGATTGACTTCTACAATGTAAATCATCTGATATTCCATTTTTTCTTGATAGTACACCCTTCCAGCATGGCTTCTTGAGGTAATCCAAACCAAAAGACCTAGGGCACATCAAAGCATACTGGAGCTTTACTTCAGAGAAGCAATCACTGTCCAAATGCATACTGGGCACATGGCAGAGCCAACCTTGCCCTGCTTCTCTCCAGAAGGAAAGCAAATTGAGTGTACACCTCTAAATTCTTTGGCAGTCAGTGGGAGCTTTCTGATCATTACAGGCAATCACAAAGACTCAGGTGTTAGAAATATAATGGCAAAGTATTGAAGAGAGCTGCAGTCCCCCAATTTTAGTTTGACCGTGAATTTTAGTTATATTTTCAAGTAGCTAAATAAATAAATTGGAGTAGGGGCATTGTAAATCTTGTATGGTGGAGGCAGCAGAATCAGGAATTCAAGGCCATCTTCAACTATACAGTGAATTGGAGACAAGCCTGAACTACAATGAGACCTTGTCTCAAAATTAAATTCCAAGTTTTGTTTTTTTTTATTTGCACTAGTAAATTCTCTCGACAGCGTGTTCTGCTATTGCTATTCCCATTCTATACGTGAGTAAACTAGGGTTCAGAGAGGAACGGGCTTGTCAGACACTCATTTAGTGCTGGAGCTTGTTCGAAGCCGAGTTTGTCTTCCCTCTCCTACTAAAGGTACACTACCTTTACTGTTTGTAGTCTCTTGAGTTTTGAGGGAAGTTAGTGAGCTCAAAGTATGGTACTCTGATCACACATAGGCACACAGGCGAGCCATCTTTGTTTTAAGAAAGCCGCGGGGCACCTATAGCTAGGACATAGATCAGAGAGGATGCAGATGAAGTTGCCAACAAAGGTAGTTCGTTTGTAGATAAAAATCACCAGCTCTGGGCCTCCATAAATTCCCCGCCACAATCTCTATGGAAATCTTAAGATTTCTGTGTCGCTGAGAGAAGACAACTCAAAGTATTAATAATTTTCCCCAAGAACATATAGTGTCAATGAACTTTTTATTCTTCAGCCTTTACAATAAAACCTCCTAGTTGTCCTTCGTGTTTAATCTCTGTGCTCAGCCTGTGAGCTCCTGGAAGGCAAGGGCCTGGAACGTGCAGTAACCATAAACGGCAATAATGGAAATGACCCGCTTTAGGCTCCACAGCTTGAACCAACCTAAAACCTGCACAGGCAAAGCCTCGCATCCTGGGGTATGCGGGAAATTTCACTTGAGAGGCTGGAGCAGAATTCAAGGTCAGCCTGGCTCACATGAGTTCCAGCCCATCCTTCCCCTTCAGAAGGCACTACTAAGGACTGCTTGTAACAAACCCTGTTTGAACAAGGAATTGGAGTT
Organism: Montemys delectorum; assembly: GCA_019843815.1. NCBI lineage: Eukaryota > Metazoa > Chordata > Mammalia > Rodentia > Muridae > Montemys > Montemys delectorum. Next base: position 27,277 of record JADRCD010129057.1, on the reverse strand, counting down.
ATCGATCGGATACCAGCCTGTCCACAGAGTTCCAGGCCGCCCTGACTAGTTTGGCGCGTAGCGGGGTAGACCGGGAGGCGCAGAGCGGTTGGCCTGGACGCGCTTCCGGGACCTGGGGAAGGGGACGGGCTTCTAAGCTCCGCCCATGGGTGGAGTCACGTCCAGGACGAGCCGGGGCTACGGCAGGTAATTGGTGCTGGGCTGGAGGTCTTTGGCCCCTCCATCAGGAGGAGAGTGGATTCCTTTAAGGCGGTGGGCTTGAGCTGGGAGGGAGGGGTAGTATCCGTGGTCTCCGGTTGGTCTGGTTAGGGAAGCAGGCAGCCATTTCTCCCTGATCCTGACTTCGTTCGCGCGGAGATGTGGCTGGCAAAGGGGACGCAAAGGAGGTGGTTCGGACAGTCCCCGCCAAGCCGGCCCCTCTGAGTTCTGTCTAACCCAGTGGTCATTAGCTTAGCCTGCTTGTGGGCCTCATTGGCCCAACTCTCCTTTAATTCCTTTTCTTCATTCGTTTGTCCTTCACGTCTTCTCTGTGCCGGTCCATTGGTAAGTTATCAGAATGAATTAGAAGGCCGGACAAAAGTATCTAGACTAGATTTTGGAATTTTGGAATCTAGTCTAGATACTTTTCTGTTACTTTTATTTCCAGACAAGTCTCACTATGTAGCTCAGGCTGGCTTCTGCTACCTCAAGCCTCCCAAGTGCCAGGTAGTGCACCACCATGCCTGGCCCACTACAGACACTTAAATAGGTAATTGCATTCAGAGATCTAAGGGTGTAGTTCAATTGGTGGACTGCCGGCCTATCAAGAACTTAGCTCTGGGTTTATCTCCAGTAAGGCATAGAAAGATAGGGTGATGTTTGCTTGTAATTCCAGCCTTTGGGAGGTGGAGGCAAGAGGAGCAGTTCAAGATCATCCTTGGCTACATAATGAGTGAAGGCTAGCCTAGGGTACATGAGACCTTGTCTCTAAATAAGTAATGATTTTAAGGTAATTACATTTAGAATGACTCCTGTAATATGGTGGCTAAATAGATACTGTCATATAGGGAGGTCTAAGCCCAAATCCTTCTGATTAAGGCTTCCTGCCAAGTGTGTGTGTGATGTATATTGCTAATCCCTGAGGCAGGAGCAGTAACTTGAGAGACTGGAAAGGGATACTCTCTGTAAATAACCTTTGAAATCAGCTTTATTTTTTATTTCTCTTTCTGGGAATTGAACTCTGGGCTTTGCCCATGCTAAACAGGTGCTCTACCACAGAGCCATGCCAACTCCTTGAAACTGGCTTTAAATATCCACTAGCAGTGTGCAAGTTTACAGGAAGGAAAGATAGGGGAGGCAGTAATTACCACAGAATGCTTGTTAAAATTAACATTATTAATTAATTAATTAATTAATTTAATTATTAAATTCCCACTGGGTGAGGCAGCACAAGTTATGAAAGTCAGAGAAGCAACAGAAAGCTCGACATTGTATACGAGGCCCCCAAAAAGACCCAAAATGAGATCCTGTCTGAAAATAACAACAAAAAGATATAGACCAGAAAGCTTGGTTTCTATGGCATGCTAGGACCAAGATGAAGCAGGCTTAGCCCTAGATGTCTTAGAACACACTATGAGACTAGGCAGGCACTGAAATCACAGAGATCATGTGCCCCTGCCTCTGCCTCACCAGTGCTGGGATTAATGGTGTGCACCACTATGCCTGGCTCTCAAAATCCAATTTTTTAAGAGCCTGTAAAACATGTGTCATCATGCCATTTTCATATGCTCTGGTTAGCACCTCTGCGTGATCGCCTTCCTTCTGTGTGATCGCCTTCCTTCTGTGTGATCGCCTTCCTTTTGCGTGATCGCCTTCCTTCACACCCTGGGAGGCTTTTGTTTGGGAGGGGATTCTTGTGGTGTTTGTTTGGTTTTGTTTTTGCTTTTCTTTTTAAAAAAAAAAAAAATTTATTTATTTATTTATTTATTTAAAGTATGTGAGTACACGGTAGCTGTATAGATGGTTGTGATGGATGTAGCTTCATGTGGTTGTTGGGAATTGAATTTTTAGAACTTCTGCTTGCTCTGGTCAACCCCACTCACTCCTGTCAACTCCGCTCACTCAGTCCCTGCCTGCTCCTGTTTTTGCTTTTCGAGACAGGGTTTCTCTGTGTAGCCCTGACTGTCCTGGAACTCACTCTGTAGACCAAGCTGGCCTCAAACTCAGAGATCCTCCTGCCTCTGTCTCCTGGGTGCTGGGACCAAAGGAGTGTGCCACTGCCACCTGGCTAACCTGTTTTATCTTTAGTCCTAGTACTGAGGAGAATTAGGCAGGAGAATTGCCCTGAGTTGGAAGTTAGCATGGGCTGTTAGAGATCTTGTTTCTGAACAAGAAAGGATTATCTCAGAAGTGTGGTAATGTTGATTTGGATTTGTCAGGCCTTTCGTACATTCAACCTCAGAGATTTGTTTGTTTGCTTGTTTGTTTGCTTGCTTGCTTGCTTGCTTGCTTGTTTTTCTTCCTGGGGCCCTTTCTCATCCTGGGCAAATGCTCTCCTTCTGAGCTCCTCCACAATCCAATGAGAAAGGTTTGAGAGGGACGTAGTTGGATCTGTTGTATTGTGGGGAGATGCCTGAACACTGCCTTCCTCTCTTCTGCACAGGGCATCATGAAGCAGCTACCCACCTTGGAGCCCGGAGACAAGCCCAGGAAAGCTACATGGTCTGTAAGGAAGGATTCAGACACATATAAGAACCTGAGTTTTTGTTTCATGTATAGGTAGTTCACTAACACATCTGATCATTACTGCAAAGAAGTAGTAATGAAGCTGCGGTAATTAGACTGAAACTGTCTGGGAAGATCTTCAGAGGAAAGATAGGGGGACAATAATTATCAAAGAGCAGCTGTTAATTTTATTAAAATCTGTACACCAGGAAGAATAAAGTACTGACCATCTGGCATCCTCAGCTCCAACCCTTAGGTGCTCCCCTGAGCCAAGACTTTAGAGAATTTGGATTATACTGGTTCCAGTGGTTTTGGGCTGTTTGTTAAACCCTCCATTCAGCAACTCACAGTGGCTAACAGTGATGATGCTGTAAAAGCTCCGAAACCCTAAGGCAAATGGTCCCTATGTAATAAAGCTAGAGGCAGAGCAAGTGATGGAGTGTGGCCTGCACTGAGGGGATCCCAGAAGGGTGGACGAGGTCCCACAGGACTCCAGCTGAACCTTCGTGCCAACTTCCCACAATTACCTTGCTCCAGAGCCATCACACATGCTCTGGAGATGTGTTCTAGGGTAAAGCCCACTTGAGAACTGGCAATGTAGCTTGGTTATAGAGCTCTGCTTAGCATGTATAATATCCCTAGTTCTGTCCCTTTCCCCAAGCATGGTAAAGCAGGCACCTTAAATGAGGCCCTGCATAATCTGTGTGTTCCTGTCCATCCAACCTCAGATGTCTTTATTTATTTTGCTGTTTGTTTTGTTGTTGAGACAGACTCTCATATAGCCCATGTTGGCTCCTAACTTTGAGCAATCCTCATTTCCTAGCCTCCCAAGTGCTGGGATTACAGGCATGGTCACCAAGATTAGCTCTGTTTTGTTTTGAGAAAGGCTATCTAGTATTCAGGTAGTAGGATTGCTTAGAATCCAAGGCTAGCCTGGACTATGGAGTAAGATGCTCTCTAGAAAAAAATAAAGACAAAAAGAACTTTTATGTTAAAACTTTTCTTTGACTGTGAGAACAAAGACCTATTCATGAGCCCTTTAAACAGTACACAAATCCACATGCAGAACAGATCCAGACAAGAACGAGAGATCCTGGAATCACTAATAATGATGGAGATGGGTATCCATAGAAACCACCCAGACAGATGAACCAGAAAAGCAAACAGGCTCAGGGAAAGGGATTCCTAGGATACTGACAGTTCCAAGGGAGCTAGTGGGAGACAGATCAGAGAGGAAAGGAAACAGCTGTCAGAGGTAAGTACACATCTGGAGGAAAAGGTTCAGAGAATCCAGGTTCTGGAAAAGGTGAAGAGCGGGAGGGGTCAGGAGTGCCAACCTCAGAGAGCTCAAGTAAGACAGCACCTGGAGTCAGGAACCCTAGCACACACCCATAATCCCATACCTGGGAGTAGGAGCAGAAACATCAGGGATTTAAGGTCATCCTGGGCTACCTGGAAATCGAAGACCAGCCTAGACTGTATGAGACCCTGTCAGAAACTAAATTTTTGTTTGTTTACAACCAGAAAGTTTGAAATACATTTCCCACCACCACCACCCCCAGTAACCATCAAAATAAATGTAGTCTTGAATGTCCTGATCCTGTATTGTAGTCTGTGAATCCTAGATGTAGGTTCCTAGATTTGATTGAGGTTCAAGCCTGGAAAGTCTTCTAGTGGATTTTTTACAATCCACTAGATTAATTCATGAGGCTTAATCTATGTATTCTAGAGGGAGACATCATTGGCTGTTGGCCAGGGCCTTGTGAATTTGATAATGCCCTAGCTATGGTTTACTAAGCCACTCCCTGCACCCTCCCAGGCTCTGTTTGAGTCATCACAACCCCCTTTGAAGATGAGAACTGTGGTAACCCTCGCTTTATAGGTTCAGAAAGGTGAGGTGACTCCCCAAATGCCTTCCATCTAGAAAGCACTGAAGCTCACACTTGAACCAGGTCTTTCTGAACCCAAAGACCATGATAATAACACCCTGATGGTACCGAAGCATACCAGTGGACATCTCTGCATGTCGTTCCCCTGTCTACTGCAGAGACCCATGTGAGTTAAAAGTCCAGACAAAACCGAAAAGCCAGAGACTGAGCAAAGGGAAGGTACTGCATATGGTGCTTTGCTGTGTACAACTCAGAGAGCAGGCCAGAGTCAGCGAGACAGAGCAGCAGGTGCAGGCACATACCCAGCAAGCCTGGTGGTGTGGCTTCAATCTCTGGAACCCAGAGAAAGGTGGAAGGAGAGAACCAATTCTAGAGGTTTTTCTCTGAGATCCATGTATGCTCCTGGCATGTGTACTGAACACAGGCACAAGCTCATATATAATAGTAATTAAATCTTAAAGCATGGGTGTGTGTGCCAGGCCTTTCATCCTGGCAACTGCTTTGTGAGGAATGGAAGAATATTCCCACACAGGCCTCCTGAACATGTCTTCCCTTTGGCAGGTACACTTTGACTTGCCCTGGGGACAGGCCCTGCCCTCGAGTTGGCCACAGCTGCTCATATTTTCCCCCAGTTGGTGAGGCCGAGAGTGGGAAGGTCTTCATTGTCGGGGGAGCAAATCCAAACCAAAGCTTCTCAGATGTGCATACCATGGATCTGGGTAAGATCAATGCTGCAGAGCATCCCTAAAAACACCAGCTCTGCTGGCTATAGTGGGACACATCTTGTAAATTCTAGCACTGGGGAGGCAGAGGCATGACAGCTCCTGGGAGTTTGAAGCTAGCCTGGTCTATATAACAAGTTCCAGGCCAGGGAAACATAGACCCTGAACAACAACAATAATAATAATCACTCTGAACTACAATAATAATAATAAGAAGAAAAAGAACAACAACAATAAAATAATGTCTTAGTTTGGGTTTTAATAGCTGTGAACAAGGCAACTCTTAGAAAGGACATTTAATTGGGGCTGGCTTACAGTTTCAGAGGTTTAGTCTGTTGTCATCATGACAGGAAGCATGGCATTATCCAAGTAGACATGATGCTGGAGAAGCTGAGAATTCCACATCTTGATCCAAAGGCAGCCAGGAAGGGACTCCCTTCCACATTGAGTGGAGCTTGAGCACTAGACACCCTCAAAGCCCACCTCCACAGTGACACACTTCCTCCAACAAGGCCACACTTCCTAGCAGTACCCCTTCCCATGGGCCAAGCATATTCAAACCACCACAGTCTGTATTGAACCCTGGCAATCCCGAAATTAGTTATGTATTAACAGTTAGGAGGCATCATTTCTCCTGTCCACATTCTAATGAATCAAATCCTGGCCTTATCTGTCTTCCACTGTGTTTGTCCCTTTCCCTTCCTACCACTGCTGTCTTTCGCTAGCCCTGGAATCATTCTCACTCTGGTCTCCTTGCCTCCATGTCAGCTCACTGCGCAGTGCATGCTCCATACCTACACAGAACATGTTGTTCTTTGTTTTGGACAGGGGTGTTTTTTTGTTCTGAAGCAGTCTCATGTGGCTCAGGCTGGACTTGAGCTTACTGTGGGGCTGACAGCATGACCTTAAACTTCTGATTCTCTTGCCTTTACCTTCCAAGTGTGTATTTGAGCCCCTTCACCTGGTCTATACAATGCTACTGACCAAACCCTGGCCTTCATGGATGTGAGGCCAGTGCTCCACCAGTGCTACATCCATACCTTTCATTCCCTCTGAGCCGTTGCTCATGCTGTTCCCTCTGCATAAGAAGCTCCTCTCCTTCCTTGTCATCTCTCTGTGGTCCCTGATTCAGATACCTTGACTGTTTCAGACGTCAAGGAGCTTACCTTCTAGCTCAGTTACATCATGTCTGCCTGTCTGCCAGTCTGTCTGTCTGTGACAGCATCTTCCAATGCAGTTCATTTTAGTCTAGAGTTCTCTGTATAGCCCAGACTGGTTTCACACTCACAGTCCTTCTGCCTCCACTTTCCACATCCTGGGATCCTGGACTTGTGCCACCATGCCAGCTTCAATCACATCATTATTTGCAGTTCTCAGTGCCACAGTGACCTTAGCAAGGCCATCTGGACTCCAGTATCCTACTTAATAGAGGTACTAACCAGCTTCATTTACAGTTGTGATTAGCTAACAGCGTGATGCCTGGAAGGTCCTACATTCGTGACTTGCTAACTGAAAGAAGTAGCCAGGCAGTGGTGGCGCACGCCTTTAATCCCAGCCCTTGGGAGGCAGTGGCAGGTGGATTTCTGAGTTTGAGGCCAGCCTGGTCTACAGAGTGAGTTCCAGGATAGCCAGGGCTACACAGAGAAACTCTGTCTCAAAAAAAAAAAAAAGAATTAGTTGGTTTTGGCATGGTTACTCTATTTGCCCAGAGATTAGTTAAGAGAGAGGGAGGGAGGAAGAGAGGGAGCTAGATCTTATAGAGTCCAGGAGTGTTCTGCAGAATCTAAAGACAAAAAGTAATAGCCCAGGCTGATGAGAGTGGAAACTGGATCCAAGTAGCCCATGTCAGCCAAGCCTCATTATTTAGAAGTAGAAAGTTAGCGTCAGACATATGTCACTGAACTCTGTATGGGGAAGATGAAGGACAGTGTCCATGAAAGAGGTTCATGGAGCAGGTAGACAGCCTGCAAGTGTGCACTAGAGATGATGTCAGAGTTTGATCCTGCTCCCTTTATGGTTGGCCCCTTGGGATTTTGCCCATTTCCACTACCTTGGTAATCCAACCAGAATTATCAGCTGATAGCCCTAATTTAAGGATCTGGTAAATGTTTTCTAGGAACACAGCAGTGGGACATGGCCACCAAGGAGGGCCTCTTGCCTCGGTATGAGCACGCCAGCTTCCTTCCCACCTGCTCGCCTCACAGCATCTGGGTGTTTGGAGGTGCAGACCAGTCAGGAAATCGAAATTGTCTACAAGTCATGAGTCCTGGTGAGTAGACACAGATTCCTTTCTTTTTATCATTGTGATGGTTTGAATATGCTAGGCCCAGGGAGTGGCACTATTAGAAGGTATGGCTCTATTGGAGTAGGTAGGGCCTTGTTGGAGGACGTGTGTCAGTGTGGATGTGAGCTTTAAGACCCTCATCCTAGTTGCCTGGAAGTCAGTCTTCTCCTAGCCACCTTCTGATGAAGATGTAGAACTCCCAGCTCTGCCTGTACCATGCCTGCCTGGATGCTGCCATGCTCACACCTTGATGAACCTGTAAGCCAGCCCCAATTAAATGTTGTCCTTATAAGGGTTGCCTTGGTCATGGTGTCTGTTCACAGCAGTAAACCCTAACTGAGACAGTCATACACTATGAATGCAGTTATTTTATGGTATATTGAATTGCCATTGCCCTAATTAATCTATTTTACTTTGCTGACCTCATAGAAATAAGAATTTATGGATTGTTTTGTTTTGTTTTGTTTTGTTTTTGTTTTTCGAGACAGGGTTTCTCTGTACAGACCTGGCTGTCCTGGAACTCACTCTGTAGACCAGGCTAGCCTCAAACTCAGAAATCGCCTGCCTCTGCCTCCCAAGTGCCAGGATTAAAGGAGTGCGCCACCACTGCCCAGCTTATGAATTTTTTTTATTTGTGTGGCTGTGTGTGTATGAGAAAGAGAGAGAGAGATCATATACATTCTGTGGTGTTCCATGGACGCCAGAGAACAACTTGTGGAAATCAGTTCTTTTAACCGAGTGAGGCCCAGGGATCACACTCACCTGAGCAGCTCAAGGTTCATGACCTGCTCTCCAGTGGTGGGACTATAGGAGTGTTTCATGTCTGACAGGAATGAATTGTCTTTTGTTTCGAATATTAAATTTCTTTGTAGTGTTTGAAAAGTCTCTTATTAGACAGTTATTTGATTAGTTTGAGTGTTTGTAATCCACCGTGTAATCCACCTCTCTGGAATGTAAATGCTTTTTTAAAACCACATACTTTATTTTTTTTATTTTATGTATATGAATGTTTTGCCTGCATGTATCTCTGTGTCCCAGGTGCATGCAGTACCCAAGGATGCCAGAAGAGGGAATCAGATCCCCCCAGAACTGGAGTTACATATAATTGTGAGCCACCATGTAGGTGCTGGGAACCAAATCCTGTGGAAGAGCAGTACTCTTTCTCTCTGCCTCCCTCCCTCCTCTCTCTCTCTCTCTCTCTCTCTCTCTCTCTCTCTCTCTCTCTCTCTCTCTCTCTCTCTCTCATTCTCACTCTCTTTCTCTCTCTCTAGCCCTAGCTGTCCTAGAGCTCACTCTGTAGACTAGGCTGACCTTAAACTCACAGAAATTCACCTGCCTCTGCCTCCCTCTGTGGTAGGATTAAAAACAGACACCACCACTGCTCTCTTTTCTTTTGTTTGCTGTTGTTGTCTGTTTGTCTGTCTGGTTTTTTTTTGGGAGGGGGGATTGAGACAGGGTTTCTCTGTGTAGCCTTGGCTGTCCTGGAACTCACTCTGTAGACCAGGCTGGCCTTGAACTCAGAAATCCCCCTGCCTCTGCTTCCCAAGTGCTGGGATTAAAGGCGTGTGCCACCACCGCCTGGCTGTCTGTTTGTTTTTGAGTCTGAGTCTCACTATGTAGCTTTGGCTGGCTGGCCTAGAACTCTTTTTGTAGATCAGGGTGGCCTCAAACTCTCCGAGATCCGCCTGCCTCTGCTCCTGAGTACTGGAGTTAAAGGCGTGTGCCACCATCATGGCTGGGATGTAAATGCTTTGAGAATAAGGCTTTGTTCGTTGTTCATAGAGTCCAGAGCACAACCAGATATGAAGAGACACTGCCCTGACCTCCTGGCCTACTATGAAGCCATTTTATCTGGAACCATCATAGAGTATGATCATTATGCTGGGTCTGGTAGTACAAGCCTGATATCCCTGTTACTTGGGAGGCTGAGGGGGAAGGACCACAAGTTCAAGGCCATTCTGGGCTAGCATGTGATGATTGACAGTTCGAATCAAGCAAGTAGAATGTTTGCCTGGTGGGTAGGAATCTCTTAGTTTAATTCTCAGAACTTGGGGGAGAAATAGTTCACGAGTCTGTACTTTGCTATTCACTGCCAAGAGCTTGAGCCAAGCCTCGCAATGCCTTGGTTTTCTTTCCTGCCACATTGGGATATCAATCCCTCCCTTGTGGCCTTGTTAAGGATTTCTTTATATATAATTTATTTAATGTATGTGAGTACACTGTCGCTATCTTCAGACACACCAGAAGAGGACATCAGATCCCATTACAGATGGTTGTGAGCCACCATGTGGTTGGTGGGAATCGAACCCAGAACCTCTGGAAGAGGAGCCAGTGTTCTGAACCACTGAACCATGTCTCCAGCCCCATCTACTTTCTTTCAATGGCCACATTTTCTAGGAAGTTTGGCACATTTGGCATCCAGTAGGAATAGATTTTAGCAGACATTGGACTCCTGAATGCACAGAGTTGTCAGCACAGTGGATAAGCACTCAGACATGCTCCTGACCACTCCTAATTCAGCCTGTGGCTTCTTAGCTGTGGGGAATTTGATCTGTCTGAACAACCTCTAATATCATCCTGTCCTTGCTTGGCATTGGAGAGTATGAGATCTCTGCCTAAAGCTGAACCGTGCTGTGCTGTGCTGCGTTGTGTGTGATGCGTGCTTCAGTGTGCTGTGCTGTGCTGTCCAATGCTATGTTGTGCTCCTCAGAGATTAGGGTACAAAGGAGACCCTATCAAGCCCTACCAAGAGTCAAGAGTACTTGCCAGGTCTGCAAAGTGGATCAGTAGGAGACTGCAAGCCTGGCAAGCCCTGAGTACAGATCCCCAGCACCAAACATCAGAAAACAAAGGATAAGGGCAGAGTCTTCAGCCTAGGTCTTTTAAGTGCTTATTTTCTCTCTGGACTAGAAGCCAGGACGTGGAGCACACCAGAAGTAACTGGCTCGCCGCCATCCCCAAGAACATTCCACACATCGTCAGCAGCTATTGGAAACCAACTATATGTCTTTGGGGGAGGAGAGAGAGGTGCTCAGCCCGTGCAGGATGTGAAGTTGCATGTATTTGACGCAAGTATGGGCTGGGGACATAGGGATCTTGGGACTGCTTACCTGGCTAGGGCCACCTCAGCTTCACTTATCTCTCAAACAGGAAACAGGGTCTTGAGAAAAGATTTTGCACTAAATAGAATACTTGCCTAGCATGCATCAAACCCTGTGCACATTTCGTCCCTAGCACCACACAAACCAAGCAAAATGGGAGATGTGTGTCTGTAATCCCAGCAGTCGAGAGATCAGGCCTAGCTTAGAATACATGAAACCTGTCTCAAAAAAAAAAAAAAAAATCAAGCTGGGTGTATTGGTACGTATCTTTAATCCCAGTCAGAAGCAGGCAGATCTCTTTGAATTTGAATGAGATTAACCTGGTCTTCATAGTGCTAGTGCTAGGGTAGCCACGGCTATATAATGAGACCCTGTCTCAAAAAACAATGACAAAAAGGTGTTGCCTCTGAGTTGGATGTGGCACAGAGGTAAAGCATGTAGTCAGTATGTACAACGCCCTGGGTTTGACTTCCTGTACCTCTCAAAAACAAACAACAACAAAAGAAAGAAAAAACAACTCTGAAGGCTTTTCACAGAAGAAGCACACACATTTATTTTAACTTTGAGGCAGTTCTTGTTTGAAGCTTAAGGGAATATGATTCTCAATCCAAGCAAGAAATGGCTTTCTAATATCCAGACTGTAAAGCAGCATGCTGGGTTATTGGCTTTGCAGTCTGCAGCACTGGAAGTATACAAGTAGAGGCTAGCAATAGGATTGAGGTCTACTGCTGGTAAACTGGGGAGAAGGACACCGAGATCGCTTCCTTCTGGGAGCGCCATGCCCTGGGAGGTGCTGAAGAGGCAGGCTACCTAGTGTTGATGCATTTACCTTTGTAGACACTCTGACGTGGTCTCAGCCAGAGACACATGGAAGTCCTCCATCTCCCCGGCATGGCCATGTGATGGTGGCAGCAGGCACAAAACTCTTCATCCACGGAGGGTTGGCAGGGGACAAGTTCTTTGATGATCTCCATTGTATTGATATAGGTAAGTCTGTTAGAGGGCCAGGGGCCTTATAAATTCAGAATTCTTTAAGATGTGCTTTGAAAGAATTCTAATTTCCTCTTATATGTTGGTTAACTTGTTAGAATCTTTCCCAGATTTCATGAAGTGTGGCATGAATAATGAGGAATAAAAGGATGGAGAGGCAGCTCAGCCATGAAGCTCATTGGCTGTACTTTCTAGGGAGCCTAGGTTGAATTCCCAACATCCACATGACAGCAACTGCACTTCCTGAGTTTGTTGCCCTTTTCTGCCCTCTACAGTCAGCATGCGGTGGTGCACTGAATCTGGGCAGGCAAAATACTACACACACTAAATAAGTACAGCAGATGTGTAGGTGGGTAGGTGAGTAGACAAATAGGCAGGCAGGCAGACAGACAGACAGACCAACTGACTTGAAGAAGAAGAGAGGAAAAATATCATAACAATTGGAGCTAAAGAGATGGCTTAGAGCCAGGCAGTGGTGGTGCACGCCTTTAATCCCAGCACTTGGGAGGCAGAGGCAGGCGGATTTCTGAGTTCAAGACCAGCCTGGTCTACAGAGTGAGTTCAGGACAGCCAGGGCCACACAGAAACCCTATCTCGAAAAACCAAAAAAAAGAAAAGAGAAAAAAAAAAAGTTCAAGATGGCTCAGCACTTAAAAGCACTTAACAGCTCCTACAGAGTACCCAAGTTCAGTTCCCAGCACCCGCACTAAGCTCAAAGCAGCTCCAAGGAATGCAAAACCTCTGATCTCAGCTGACACCTGAACATACACACACACGCACATGCACATGCACACACACATAAACACACATATATGCACATAGTTAAAAATAAGAAATTTCTAAAGATCTAAAATCTATGATGTGGATGGTTTTCCTGCATCTATGTGTACCACAAGTATGTAGTACCTGAAGAGGCCAGAAGATGGCACTGGATTCTCTGGAACCAGAGTTATAGGAGGTTGTGAGCTGCCCTGTAGGTGCTGGGAATTGAACCTAGAACTTCAAGAAGAGCAGAGACGTCTCTGTAGGCCCAAACACATCTTTTTAAAAATTGTTTTTCTGAGACAGAATCATACTATGTGTAGCTCTGGCTGGCCTAGAGCTTGCTATGTAGACCAAGCTGTTCTTGAACTCACAGAGATCATCAGTGCCTCAGCCTCCTGAGTGCTGGGACTAAAGGCGTATGCCACCACACCTGACTATATCTATTTTTAAATGCAGGCATTCCCCAAGATTCAGTATGTGTTTAGGCACTGTTTCCATCACAAGTTCCCACACTTTGTGTTCCCAGCTAGAACCCTGTCAGGCCTTGGCTCTTGCTCCGTGCCTGGTCTAGATAACAGAAGTGGATGACTGGAACTGCATGTTTGCAGGGCGTCATGGTCAAAAGCCCAGGAAAAAGAAAGCCAGAGAAAACCTGAAGATTATCTCCACTTCAGAAGGGCTGAGCTCTCTTCTGAGCCTTTCTGGCTGTTACCTCCATTGAGGGCGGGGCTGTGTCTTTCCTTTGTCTGTATATTGCCAGCTCGCTCGAGTGTAGTCAGCCAGATAGTGGGTAAGTGCTTTATCTGCTCACGAGCGGATGGATGAATGCATGAGCAAAGCCTGCCTTGCTCCAGACTACAGAGAAAAGGGATGAGAGGCCAAAGGCACAAAGGACGCCTATGCAGAGTATTGGAGTCCTCTCAAAGCATTGGGTCCTCAGAAGCAGGCTCCCTAGCTAGAATTTCTTTATTGGCTGCTAGGTTTTCTCTTCCTTCCTGCCTTTACTCATTTCGTTCATTCATTTATTTCTGAGACAATGTATCCCTTTGTACCTTGGCTGTCCCGGAATTTGCTTTGTAGACCAACTCGGCTTTGCACTCTTAGTGATCCACCTGCCTCTGCCTCCTGAGTGCTGGGATTAAAGTTGTCCGGCTTTTTATTTTGGTTTGCTTTTAAGACAGTGTCTAGCCATGCAGTGGTGGTCCATGCCTTTAATCCCAGCACTTTGGGAGGCAGAAGCAGGCGGATTTCTGAGTTTGAGGCCAGCCTGGTCTACAGAACAAGTTCTGGGACAGCCAGGGCTACACAGAGAAACCATGTCTTAAAAAACCAAAAAACTAAAATTAAGACAGTGTTTGGAATGAGCACTGAATCAACAAGTCACATTGTAGAAGACACAGGCTTGGCAGCCTTTGTATGCCCAGCTCAGCCCCTTACCAGCCACACCAGCAAGGCCCCACCCTTCAATCGTCCTGTGCACTCATCCATAAGAAGAAAGGCTGTAGACACACGTGATAACAATTCAGAGAGCTGAGCAAGACTTTGCAAGTGTCTAGTTTGCACTCACACAGTTGCTGTTGGAGAAACTGGAGAGATGGGTTGGCATCTTCCCGAGGACCTGGGTTTGATTCCTAGCACCCATGTGGCAGCTCACAGCCATTGTAATTTTAGTCCAGTGGAATGAAGTACCTTCTTGGCCTCCATAGGCACCATGCACAAATGTGGTACACAGACAAACATGCAAGCTAAACACATATGCATGAAATAAAAGTGAATCTTTCTTTTCTTTCTTTTTTGTTGTTGTTTTGTTTGTTTTCTCAAGACAGGGTTTCTCTGTGGAGCCCTGGCTGTCCTGAACTCTCTCTGTAGACCAGGCTGGTCTTGAACTCACAGAGATCCGCCTGCTTCTGCCTTTAGAGTGCTGGGATTAAAGATGTATGCCACTGCTGTCTAGTTAAAAATTAAATCTTTTAAAAAATATATTTATAACATATAGGCATATGAACATGTATGCCTGCATATTCATGTATGCGCATACATACGCGTGTGCATGCACACATACACCCACACCCTTACCTTACCTATCTGGCCAGTTAACAGTGAACAATTAAAGATTATAGTCACTATTAAAGTGTTCACATCTCTTAGCATGCTCAAAAGAACATCAGAATCCCACTAGATACTTTTTAAAACTATAGGTCCCTTGGTGCAGATTAGAGAATAATTCAAGCCACCCTCCCTTGAAAACAGTTCTGCATATTGAACCTTTCCCCATTACCTCTTCAGAGATCCTGTAACCCAGGCATGGTGTTGAGCATCTTTAATCCCAGAGTTCAGCTTAAGACCAGCTTGCTTTACATAGGGTATTCCAGACCAGCGCTACATCACCTTGTCTCAACACACACACACACACACACACACACACACACACACACACACACACAC
>JADRCD010129056.1:0-10160 GCA_019843815.1 Montemys delectorum | reverse complement strand
AAATAAGGCTGCTATGAACATGATGGAGTATGTGTCCTTATTACATGTTGGAGAATCTTTTGGGTCTATGTCCAGGAGTGTTATAGCTGAGTCCTCTGGTAGAACTATGTCCAATTTCCAGAGCAACCGCCACACTGATTTCCAGAGTGGTTGTACCAGTTTGCAATCCCACCAGCAATGAAGTAGTGTTCCTCTTTCTCTACAACCTCTCCAGCATGTGCTGTGACCTGAGTCTTTTATCCTAGCCAATCAGACTGGTGTGAGGTGGAATCTCAGAGTTGTTTTGATTTGCATTTCCCTGATGACTAAGGATGTTGAACATTTCTTTAGGTACTTCTCAGCCATTCGGTGTTCATCAGTTGAGAATTCTTTGTTTAGCTCTGTACCCCATTTTTTAATAGGGTTATTTGGTTCTCTGGAGTCTAACTTCTTGAATTCTTTGTATACATTGGATATTAGCCCTCTATCAGATATAGGGTTTGTAAAGATCTTTTCCCAATTTATTGGTTGCTGTTTTGTCCTATTGACAGTGTCTTTTGCCTTCTTTGTCACTGAGGTGGGTTTCCTGTATGCAGCAAAATGTCGGGTCATGTTTATGTACCCAATCTGATAGTCTATTTCTTTTTATTGGAGAATTTAGTCCATTGATATTAATAGATATTAAGGAAAAGTAATTGTTGATTCCTGTTATTTTTGTTGTTAGAGCTGGAATTCCGTTCATATGTCTATCTTCTTTTAGTTTTGTTGGAAGATTACATTTTTGCTTTTTAAGGGATGTAGTTCCCCTCCTTGTTTTGGAGTTTTCCATTTATTACCCTTTGAAGGGCTAGATTTATGGAAATATATTGTGTGAATTTGGTTTTGTCATGGAATACTTTGGTTTCTCCATCTATGGTGATTGAGAGTTTTGCTGGGTATAGTAGCTTGGGCTGGCATTTGTGTTCTCTTAGGGTCTGTATGGCATCTGCCCAGGATCTTCTGGCTTTCATAGTCTCTGGTGAGAAGTCTGGTGTAATTCTGATAGGCTTGCCTTTATATATTACTTGACCTTTTTCCCTTACTGCTTTTAGTATTCTTTCTTTGTTTTGTGCATTTGTTGTTGACTATTATGTGGCAGGAGTAATTTCTTTTCTGGTCCAGTCTATTTGGAGTTCTATAGGCTTCTTGTATGTTCATGGGCATCTCTTTCTTTAGGTTAGGGAGGTTTTCTTCTTAATTTTGTTGAAGATATTTACTGGCCCTTTAAGTTGGAGGTCTTCACTCTCTTCTATACCTGTTATCCTTAGGTTTGGTCTTCTCATTGTGTCCTGGATTTCCTGGATGTTTTGAGTTAGGGTCTTTTTGCATTTTGCATTTTCTTTGACTGTTCTGTCAATGTTGTCTATGTTATCTTCTGCCCCGGAGATTCTCTCTTCTCTCTCTTGTATTCTGTTGGTGATGCTTGCATCTATGTTTCCTGACTTCTTTCCTAAGATTTCTAACTCCAGAGTTGTTTAACTTCAAAGAGTTTTTGCTACTTTGAAATTCTTAAAATATACTTTCTGATAAAATAATTTCTCTCCTAGAAACACTGATAATCTTTTTTAAGTAAACTGATTGTTAGACAATGTATATAGATATATAATGTGTTTTAAATATTCTCTCACTATGTCAGGTGGTATCATATAAGGGCTTTTGAATATATTTCTCAATGATTCATTTTTAATATTTTATGCTCTTTTATTATGCTTAACTCCCAAAGAATATTTTGTATGTTTTGAAACAATTTAGTATTCAACATTAGATATAGGATCCTCAGTTATGATAATATTAAATAGTCATTAATGATATTTTTAGGGTATGAAAGGATATCAATGTAAAAGTTGAACAAATTTTTTGTGTATTATTTTATTCTCAAAACATTCAATATTGTTAATATATTTGATGTCTAAAATGCATTTAAATAATTAAAAATTTAAGAAAAAAAAGAAAAACAAAACAAAGCAAAACACAAAGAAAAAAGAAAAAAATAAAGAACAAAGAAAGAAACCAAAGGATGCAATGTAGAACAAGACACATATCACATTTGTGGATGAGACAATTCAGTAGATTGAAGATATTTCTCCCAAATTGTTAGGCCAAAAAAAATTTTTCAATAAGAGAAAAAAATCTAGCTATATACTTCTTTAAGTTTAAGGCAACACATGGGATGAGAATCAAAGGATCCGTTCTCATTTCATTTATGTTGCTGTTAAAAAAATGTATCTTGACAAAAAGCAATATAAGGAAGATTTTAGCTTACAATTTTAGGTGATAGTCCATCATCATGGGGAAGTTACAGTGGCAGGATGTTGAGACAGTGAACCACATCATATCCACAGTCAAAAGCAGAGACATTAATGTGTTCAAGCTCACTTTTAGGCTTGCTCATGCTCAATTTTTCTACTCCTATACAGTTTAGGACACCCTGCTTCGGGAACAGTGCCACCAAGAGTATAGTATACCTCTTTCTATAACCACTATGGGTTAGGAACCCTTCCCTCAAGACATGTCCACAGGTCAAGACAATGTAAGTAATAGCTCATTGAGACTCTCTTCCAAGGTGACTCTAGATTGTATCCAGTTGACAATTATAGCTCACCACTTTAAGCTCCAATTATCTATTTCATACCAAATGAGAACAAAAGAGTGGGAGGATATCTATAGTTATATCAACAAAACAAACCTTTAAAATAAGACACAATAGACAAAGAATATCATTACATCATGATAAAGATGTCACTTTATCAATAGCATATAACTACAGTATATATATATATATATATATATATATATATCCCAAAGTGAAAAAGTAAAAATGTAAAATAACTATTAATGAAACAAACAAACATTATTTTTTATTAATGAAACTATTAATGAAAATTTTAATATCCAGCTCTCATATGATCAGAAATCAATATGAAACAAAAGGATTTAAATGTCACCAAATGGATCAGAGAGAGATGCCAAAGATATGTACTCTCCTCAAGCATGCATGGGATACTCTCTGGGAAGATTATAAATTAGTCTACAAAGCAAGCCTTAAAATTTCAGTGAAATTGAAATCATGTCAAGTGTTTTTTCAGACCACTGTAGTATGAACCTAAAAATCAAGAATAACAGAGAAGTGGAGTTGGCTGTGGTGGAGAATGTCTTTATTCTTATCATTATAGATGGGAATTATACAAAACCATCCTGACAACCAATGGCATAGTAAAGGAAATTACAGAAGCAATAGAAAATGTGTTGAGATAACTAAAGATGGAAATCTATTACAAAAATTTATTAAAAGTAGTTGTAGTGGCTATTCCTGGTTGTCAACTTGACTACATCTGAAATGAATTACAATCCAGAATTAGAAGGCTCACCTGTGGCCCTAATCCAGAGGCTGAGAGATACAAGTTTCTGACCTGAATCTTGGCATAGAGACCTTGAGGAATAGTGGCTAAGAATCCCATAGGATTAACATAGAAAGCTCTATGAGTTCAAGGTCATCTGGGGTTAAAGGTGTGGTGGCACACACCTTTAACCTGGGCCACACTTTTTGCTGGAGACCTATATAAGGACATTGAAGAAGGAAGGCTCTCTCTGCTTCGCCTGCTTGCCTTGTGGGACTGAGCAATTGCTGGATCCTTGGACTTCCATTCACAGCTGCTGCCGCGACTGTTGTTGGGAGTTGGACTACAAACTGTAAGTCGTCAATAAATCCCTTTACTACATAGAGACTAAGTTCTGTGACTCTAGAGAACCCTAACTAAGACAGTAGTGAAATTAAGAAAGAAAAAAAAAATCTCAAATAAGCAATCTAATTTTACACCTAAGCTATCTAGATAAAGAATGATGTCCAAACGTCCAAAGCCAGAATAAAAAAACATTAATAAAAAAGCAGGGCAGAAACAAATGAAATAAAAACCAGGAAAACAATAGCTTATAAAAATGAATTTAATTTCTCCACACAAAAAGATATTGGCAAATTTTTATTCAAGCTAACAGAAAAGAGTTCACTTAAAACTATATGTTGTAGGTAGAAACATTGTAGTGGGTACTACTGAAATATACAGGTTCATAAGAGCACCTCTGGAAAGAGACCTGTACTAACTAATCTAGAAGTGGATAAATTCACATAAATGTGCAGCTTGCAAACACTGGATCAGGAAAAGAGACAAGATAGTACAGACTAAAAATAAGCACCTTCTCCTCAAAGAAAAGCCCAGAAGCCAATGCCGTGGCTTTACTTGTGAATTCTATCAGTATGCTAAAGAAGCATTAAACTGAAGAAGTAATAAGCCTATTCAAAGTCTTCCCCCCAAAAAATAGAAGGTGGAGAGGTAAAAATATTGCTAATCTCATTTCATGTAAGGGAATATCCTTGATCACAAAGGTACAGTTTAGAAAATTTTAGGTCACTGTTATCAATGGGTATAGTTGCAAAGCTTCTCAAAAACTGCTTATAAACTAAACTGAGCAGCATAATCAAATGTTATATGCTATCAAGTGAATACTTGTAGGGTGTAAAGCACAAAAACCTTCAGTATGTGAGACATATAAAGCTAAATGTCAAACCATCACTTCAGAAGATTTAGAGAATTAGTTTGGTATAATTCATATCATTCATGATTTAAAAAAAAAAACCTTAAAATTGAAGTATAGAAGATGTTCCTTAAAACAATAAAGGCAATAAGTGATAAGCCTACAGCAAGCATTTGTGGTTTAAAGAAAAACAAAGTAAAGCTTTTTGCCCAAGATCAGAAGCAAGACAAGGATGTCCATTCTTACCACATTTATAAAACAGTCTATTGAGAATTTTAGCCAAAGAAATTGGGTAAGAAAAATAAATCAAAATCATTCAAATTATAAAAAATATGATTAAATGCATGTTTCTACCAACACTCTAAAAGCTGGACATATTTTGATAGAGTAATTTTCCCATAAAATTGTGTGATAAAAATGAATGCTGAAGAGTTAATAGTTTTATAATATGATAATAAACTACAAAAACACTTAAAATTACAATAGCTTCAATAAAAAGCGAATAAGAGTATGTATAATCAATGTAGTTGAAAATTCAAATACAAAAACTTTGTAAAACACTGATGGTAAGAAATTAAAAGAGACACACAAGAATTGAAGAATATAACATGTTCATGGGTAGGGCGAATTAAGGTTGTTAAAATGTCCATATTAACAAAAGCACGTATTGATCTAATGCTATGTTTGCCAAAATCTCAATGATGAATTACACAGAAACAAATAGCAATCTTGAACAAATAGAACAAAACACAAGCTGCATTATCTAATTCCCAAATCAATACAAAATCACTACAATCAAAATATCATGGATATGCCTTTCCTCCCTAAAAGTAGACTAATAGTCCAAAGAAGCAAATAGAAATGTAGTAATAAATCTACTTATTATTCTCAATTTACTTCTACAATAATGGCAAGCGCACACAGTGGAAAAAGAACAGTCTCTCCAAAAATAAAACATGCACATCTATATTGGAAAAGATTAAACCCTGTGTCATAACCTATGTACAAACTGACTTCAAGCATACTAAAAACTCCAAACCTATAAAATTGTCAGAAGAAACTACAGGAATTTGATATGCCAGTGATTTTTATGTGATTCCAAAGGTACAGATTACAAAAGAAAAAAAAACAGGCAAAATGAGATTTTATCAAACAAAACCCTATTGTACAACAAAGGGAACTATCAACAGAATGAAGAGATACCCATGAACTGGATCAAATGTTTGCAAGCCATACGTCATGGAAGAAGTTATTAAGGGTCTTCTCTCTATATACAAAATAGAGAGACGACCCTCAATTACTCAATGGCAAGAACATGTATAATCAAACTGAAAAATGGATCAAGAAATTGAATAGACATTCCTATAAACACATAGAAATGACCAATCAGCATGTGGGCGGGGAAGGTCAATGTCACTATTATTAGAAAATTACAAGCAAACCTACAAAAGTATGTCATTTCCAATCAGTTAGAATGTCTATTAGCAAAAAGAGAGGGTGAAATCAGTACAGAGGGAACCAAACCCTTGTGCATGGTTGGCAGAATGCATATGTATTTTCAAACTGCTAAGAGATATACTGGAAAATTCCTCATCATAAAACACTAATATATAAGATTGTGTATGTGTCAAATTAGAATGACTTAGTCACCTTTACAATGGATATTAATTAAAATTGCATGCTAAAAGCATAAACAATGTTATTTCTCAGTAAAATTGAGAAA
Organism: Montemys delectorum; assembly: GCA_019843815.1. NCBI lineage: Eukaryota > Metazoa > Chordata > Mammalia > Rodentia > Muridae > Montemys > Montemys delectorum. The sequence continues at coordinate 3,889 of JADRCD010129056.1, read as the reverse complement.
TATAGTTTCATAAAACACAAAATTTCAACATGAAGAAAATGAAGACATTGCTTTATATTTCTTTGAACTTTGTGGATCTCCTGCTTCAGATCAGGTGGAGGGATATTCAGCTTGACCTTAGAATACTCGCTTAACTTGTACAAAGTTACTCAAGTACTCCTGCCTTGATTTCTCCCAATAATTTAATAAACACATTAAACTATTCAACTAGTAAATGAAGTTCAGGCTTCTAACAAGTGCTTAGCAGCATCAACATCGGAAACACATCTGGTATCTAGAATTTTAGGCTGAGTTCAACCAGCCTGGCTTAAGTGAAAGCCATTTGTGATTTGACCACAATGTATCTTTTTCTTTTCTAATCTCAGATTGCATTCAGTTTGTCTGTATTCTGTGGCTACAGTCAATATGCTATTCTTTTCCTGAACTAAGGAATAATGTAGAATCTCTGGGAAATGATGCCTCTAGTCCCCGAAAAAGAAAAGATTTTTTTAATAGCTTCTTAGATTTTCAGTAAAAGAAGTATAGGGAAGACATTCATATGCCTCTTGATAGAAGCTTATTTCATTTGTTGAATAGAATTAATTGGCCACATAACATTAAAATTTGACTAGGGCTTAAATAAGGCATATCTGTGTAAACAGTTTTGATGGGTCAGTTCAAACAAGTCATTTGTCCTCAGTCCTCTGATAGATTTTTGCTCATTACAGGTGAGGAACAAGAACATGGGGGAAAATCTGTCTGGGTCCTTCAGATGAGAGCTTATAAATCAATCGCATCAAAAAAATCATTATTATTATTGTTTTTACAGTGTGTAAGGCCACCTCTAGTTCAAATTAGCTAAATATATTAGTGACACTTTGGAGAGTTTATCAATCTTGGAGAAAGGCTGGATGAAACATAGAAGGCAGGCCCAAGAGCTAGCATGCTCTCTTCTGACAGATAAACACTGGGTCACTCACCTGAAAATTGGGACTACTGCTATTCATCCATCTCCAGCAACTAACAGGAACCAGGAACAGTCTTCTTGCTACCTTGGCCAAAGAACTTAAGGAACATCACAGTTGGAGCTGCAGTTGTCCACTGAGATGGCCTCGAGAGGCCAGCATCCTCTTTCAACAGGAGTATGTTACAATTGATTAGTGCTGCTACAATCAAGTTGTGTACCATCACTTTGAATTTGTAGTCTTAGCTTCATAGAATTGATTTCTTCCCAAAGGACATGTTTATAATTTTCTAAAGTGATAGGTTTAACTTCATAACCTCAGGGGTCAAAGTCTTGATAACTAAAAATTAAAAGTTAATGGGTTTCTAACAAGCCAGTTCCCAGCACATGCATAATTTGTTTTCTTTTCCATGGGTAGTGCTGGTTTAAATGAATGAAATAGGGGAAATGCAAATTGTTCCTTTAGATTTGGTGTCTTGGATTTCAACGAGAGCAGAGAAATTTCCATTTTTGCTGAAAATCAGAGAGACTCCAAATGTTACCTTTTTCTATTTGAGAAGGTCAAATGCACTGGATTAAAATTCTATTATATATTAACTATGTGAGCCTAAGCAAGTTACTCAATTTCTCTATCTGTAAATAACAGATAAATGGTAATTACAACTACTGAGATAGAATATGTATAATAGTTAGCAATTGTTTGATAGCTAAAAACATCCCATCTACTTTTATTATTATTAAATGTTTTTATTGTTGTTAAACATTGTGAGTCTTGACTTATCATCATTCTATAATAATTGTGTGTATACAGTTTGAGTGTGTATAAGTATGTCTGTCTGTATCTGCCTGTGTCTCTGTCTGTCTGTCTGTCTCTGCCTGTGCCAGATGCTAGGTATCCACAAACTTGCATATGCTTGTCAGCCACTCTAAAACTGAGTGATACCTCAGACCTGAATGTGAATACTCAGTTTATAGGACCTGACTTGAACACCTAAGCTTACACAGGGGCACACATTTTTATAGAGATTTTTATTAATCATTTATTTACTTTCCATCTGGTTAGAAGCTTCCCAGACTCCCTCTCCTCCTAGTCCCTCCCTCTTCACTCCCCTCCCCTCACCCTCCTTCCCTTCTCCTCAGGAAAGGGGAGACCTCACATGGACGTCAACCAACCTTATCATATGGAGCTGTAGTAAGACTAGGAATACCTATGGCGGCTAGATAACGCAGCCCCGTTGAGGGAAAGGCATAAAAGAATACTTTTAATGCTATTTCTAAGTAGTTTTCTATAATCTCTAGTTGTCAGAGATGACTCTAATTTATCTGACAATCCCATAAAATGAAATAACTATCTTGACATCTCCAATTACCAAATCCCTTAAAGAACTCATTTGAATGTGTTATTCATTGTAATCTTGATTTTTTTTTTTAAAGAGTTGTAATGGGTTAAAGGATGCTCACTTGGTGAGACACTAGTTTATATTTTTATGAGAAAACAGTACACGATATATGGCTTCAGTGTAACTGACCTAATAATCTGTATGAAATCTTGATCTCACTGTTGGGACAGCCTTCAGGAAGTCTTCATCTATGTGAAGCCCCAGGGTTTAACCAATATCCTTTACTGTACTGTTATGGGGAAGGCGCTAATGCTGCAGGATTGATTAGTCTCCAGAAACTAGAGATGCTGCTGTGCTTCCTGGGCAGCTGGTCTATTCCAAAACCTGAAACTTCTGCGGAGAAAGCCGTTCCAACAACAAGAGATTTCTACAGGCTTACTACATAAGCTGTAAGGTAGAAAAGCGATTGAGTGTGAACACACATGTTCTCACAACAAAAGCTAAAATATATATTCAAAGTTAATCATAAAATGTTTAAAAGGCATCAAGTGCGGGCCCTGTGCATTTGGGACTTCAAGTCGAGTTAGGGCGGACCTTCTAGAAGGCATTCTGTACTGTGAGATACCCATCAGAAATGATATGAAACTGTGTCCTCCCAACAGCATGGCAAGTTCAAAACCTGTGCTGCATGAAGAGAACTGTACGTCAATTCACTGAACAAGTTTAAGATGCAGAGGATCTTTTTTTTTTTTTAACTTCTACAAATACAGAAATCAAAAACAACAAACCACATTTTAAAAAACAGTAAAATCGCATTATGCAACTTAGAACTATTATACTGAAAACATTTTTCACATGGCATAAAAATCAACCTTGTCGGTTAATTTCTAACCTTCATTTAAAGGACTTTTCTAAGGCATTCATCTAATTCCACATAATATTCTTTAGTTTATTATTTTCTAATTGTGATATATTGAGCTGACTCCACCTCCCTCAACACACACACACACACACCACACACACACACACACACACACACACACACACACTAACATACATTAACTATACAAAGTAGTGAATTAGTGGGATTCAGTGTGGTATACACATACTGCAATCACTAATCAGAGGGAGTAAGCACCTCCCCCCTGGTTTGCATTTCATTCAAATTTGCATTTGAAACCTTTGAGCTGTTCTTATCCGGGTCTTCATAAAATATGCAGTAGGTTATTACAAATGATAGCCTTCTCACTGTACCACCAAACACCTGGACTTGTTCCCTCTCTACAACTGTGTTGAAAAATACTTACCACCCCCTTAGTGGACCTCTCTCACACATTTACTAATCACTACCAACCACTCTTGTTGCCTTTTATTTTAGCTTTCATATATGAGAAAGTGTGATCCATGACTGTGTCTGTTATTACAGTAATGGCCCGTATTGCTACAACTGACAAGATTCTTTTAGGTTGAATAATACAGTATTATGTATCTATGTACACATTATCTTTGTTCATTGACAAAGGGGGGGATATGTTCGACGGAGGTGAAGTCAGGTAGGGGGGAAGGGTCCATGTTGAGGCATTCCTTCCCGCTGAGGGACCAGCGG
>JADRCD010129055.1:7128-41128 GCA_019843815.1 Montemys delectorum | reverse complement strand
AAAAAAAATACTTGGAAGGAGTACTATCACATTTGGCTAACCCTTTCCTAAGCACATGGTACTGGTGCTGAGCATGAGCCTTTTGTGCTCACCAACCAGCGCTTCTACTCTGAGGTGCCTGACTGGAGGGTTTTAAGCAAGACGTAACCATACAATGCTTTTTGGGATGAAAACTAAAAGCTGTCTTAGCAATAACTAACTAGAATTTTGCCCATGGTTTGCCATGAAAACTTTGAACAGCTTATTCTTGAATATAACCAAATCTTCCCTTTCTCCATCTAAAATTCAAATGACAAACTGTTTTCAAAGCCACAGGAATTGCAGGGCATCCATGGAACACCATTGACATGCAGCTGTACTGAGCAGTCACTCCTGCTTGGTGAAAGCTGCATTTGGAAGCTATAAAATACAACAGTTCTAGCAGGTCTAATATTTTTACAGAGCTGTGCTTGTAGCAGATACTGTTGTCTTTACAGCCCACTTCCTTCATGACAGGCACTGCAGGAACTCGACAGAGACAACAGAGGTCAAAGAGGACTGGAGATTCACTCAGAGTCACATAGCCAGTCAGATTTAAGCCCAGACATGGACTAGGTCAAATGCACTTCTCACTACACACTCCTGAGTATCTGCCTGCAATGAGTTTTATGTGAACCTTACAGCAGCATCGCCTCTACCCCAGATCTGACACTCAAGAGAAGGCTGTGTTTCTAGGATAATGACTCTTTTCTCTCTTTCACTGTCTGTTTCTGTAGCATTAACCCAAGTTTATAATATCTCCCTTAAACTCAATGGAACGTAAAAGGATATTGCAAATTTTTAAAAGATATTATTCTGAGAACTCAATATGCAAATGGACTCATATACATGTGTACATATGGTAAAATTTTAGAGCACTGTACAATACATGATAATACAATAACATCCTAGTTTTTACTATGTCAAGAAAATATTTGATTTTGAGTTGAAATGACAAGTTAAATCGGAAAAGAGAAAAATTAGCATGAAGAATGAGCAGAAGAAATTCAATTGGTGTGGGGGAGAAATTAGATGTATTTTTTTTTGAAAAAAATCAAAAATTATTCAAGTAGGTTAATGAGGACAGAGAAGGAAAAGTCAGGAACATGGAGAAGTCACTGGGGAGGGATTCTCCGAGGAAGCATTAGCATAGGATTTCTGAACAGGTGCTTAGCAACAAAAGGGCACTGGTACTAAGAAAGAGGGTCAAAGAAATATGCTTCAAAAGGAAGGCATGCAGAACACAGTGCATGACGGTTGGCACGTGAGAAAGCAGAGTCCATTATGTGTTATTCCCTCTGTCCCTCTGTTCTGCAACTCCTTATTCCATTAGCCCTCACACATCCTACAAGTAAGCAAACCTTCATTTGCCTTGCCAGGTATCTGGGCATTGGATTTCAGCAACACTTCTTCAGCAAAGCTCTCCATGGAGGCTAAGCACATGCACGCACTGGTTTGCACACACTACCACCAGCTCCAATTACTGAGTCCAAGGAGGTAATGACTTTTGTCAAGGGCATTCTTTCCACAAGTATATTTTACTGAATGATTTTATAAAAGTACATTGTTTTATATCTCACTTTAATAATATAACAATATAAAGAATCCTTGGTTAGAGGAAAGCCCAAATTTGGATTTGCATGATAGGTTAAAACCTAATTTCCTAAATAATACTATTGAGCTTATAATGCGTGGAAAATTGAGAGTAAATGCAGGTGCGCTGAGTAGCCCCTTTTCTCTTTGCTAGTTTTCCTTTGTTAAAGAATTGATGCGCAAGAAAATATGAAAGTAAAGAAAGACTTGGGTTTTGCAAATCAATACACTGAAAGAATGTAGGTCAGGTTGCCAGTCTTTTGAACATGCTAAATGTCTCTAACAATTACTTTTTAAAGGATCTAGGGCAGGAGTTCTGTCCCTCTGTGCCTGCCCTGATAGAAGGTGAGCAACTCTAAATCAAGATGGCTGACTGAACAAGCGGCTTTCCTCTTCTCTCCCTTCACATCCCATCAAAACGATGGGATAAATATGAAAATAAATCCATATCCGTTGAAGGAAGCCCACCAGGTCCTAGATGAGTGCTTAGTTAGGAAATCTTGAAGATCTTTAGCACTAGAACTGGCAGATCAGAAAAATGCCACTAAATATAGGCAACCACCCCCACTGACAAAATAAAAGACCCCTCAGAAATATTTACGTCCGGTTTACTTTGCAAACATCTCTGAGCATTGAACAGGAGAGGTTGGGAGAGGGGTCAGGTTTACCACAGGGCAGGCAGTTGCTTATCAAGCTTCTATGGACCCACAGTGCACACAGATACTCAGACAGGTGGGATAATCAGATAGGCAGCAACCCATGTAATCTTTGGGGCTTGAGGGACTCTGTGTCCTCACTGCCTGGGTTCTGAATAACTGACACTCAACTTCAGAGCTCTGAACTCTGATATTTAAATGAAGTATATGAACTTATTTACCTGGGCCATTTCGGCATCCCCATTCTCCAGGGTTCATCTGTAAAGAGACAACAGTCATGGCAGCGGCCTATGATACCACTGTGCTCTCTTGCTTCTTATTCCTAAGAACCCCTAGGATTCTGTTATTCCTTGTGGTTTGTTTAGCATCAGTGCAACCTCTTTCAATACAATATCAAATTTGAGGTATTAAAAGACTTTTGTTGTGTTTTGTTTTCCTTTAAGCGGCTACTGTGGCACTGGTTGTACAACCCCCCGAGGTTTTGTTTAAGAAAAGTAGAATTTTTTCACTTTATAAATTATACAGAGATAGAATGTTTTAAAATTAAGGTCTGTTTATTTTAAATATTTCATTCAATAGCTGTCTGCAAATGAAGGTGGAGTTTTTGTTTCATGTTTTTAAACATTTACTACAGCATCTTCATGTTGTGCTATTGTTTCTTTGCCTCCTTCGTGGTTAGCGCTTCACGTTTTAAGTGAAAGGAAATTCTAACAGATAATCCAAGATTTAAGTGCTTTTGTCTGTTAACCTTAGAGTCTGTCCAAACATCAGTAAATTCTTTCATTCTCTTAAAATTGACTTACTCCATTTGAAAATATCTCCCTCTCTGAGGATGATCTCTTTCAAAAATATCTTACTAAAGAAGCTTATTCCCTCCCGGAACCTTGCATCAGGAGTCCCTATAGGGCAGGCTAAGGTCAAGGAAGACAGATATGATGCACAAGATAGATGTTCAGCTGACTCTAAATGCTTAGCCCTCTAGGGCAGCTGCTGAGGAGTTGTCTTTGCAATGAGAACATATTCAGCATGTATGCATCTGGCTGCACATCCTAGTGGGAGGGGATTTGTATAGACAATTCCTTCTGTGCAACATTATAAACACAGCCTATTATCTTCTGACTTTCCTATTCCTAGTTCCTTTTTCCTCTCTAATGAATGATTCATGTATTAATAATGGTAAAAATAATACTTTGCAATTATAGTATGCTCTTTTTCTCCCCGGGGTGCTCAGTGGACATTAAGTACATAATCATTTTTTCATTCAGATTGTCCTGGGGGGCAGTTGGGGGGCTTGCTGCTGGGGATATCAGCTTTATATTATTCTTGTTCTGAAAACACACATTTTTGTGCAAATGCCAATTTTCTGCATACTTTAGGGGAAGGTCAAAGATGGTTCTGAATTGGGAGAACTAGAAAGCTGCAGCAGTGTGCATTGTTCAAGGTCACTAGCTCCTGGAATTTTCAGGTTGACAGGCACATGGGCAGACCCATCCAACCTCCATACTCTGGTGTGTGTGTGTTAGAGTGCTTAGACCTCAGTTTCAAGCTTCTCTCTTCCCTTTCTGTGCTTCTCAGTTTATTACTCAGAACGTCAACTACTAATACAGATTTAAATGCTGCATTGTTGTTGGTTACTATTAAATATTCTCTAGTTCTCTCTTCTATGATGACTTCTGCCTTTAACTTCTTGGTTAACATTCATTTCTCCCACCTGTCTCTCCCCTTGCCTTTCCTGTCTCAGGAACGGCACTGCAGTGAATGTCTGCCCTTCCTCCCTCAACTCATATTTTACCTCTAACTCTGAGGTCATGGTGCTCGATGAAGTTTTTGGAAGGCGCCTTTGGGAAGAAAAGGAGCTGCCTTACCCTTTCCTTCACACGAGGACACAAGAGGACAACTTTTGACATATCATGGAATGGGCCCTTACCAAATACCAAAGCTCCTGGAACTCTAATGACCTACTTAGTCCCCAGAAAGGTGAGAAATTGCTTTATGTTGTTTATAAGATACCAGCTTCTAGCATTATCTTATAGTAGCAACAATTAACTCAAGCAGACACCAGTATCTGTCTAATTTAGACTCTTCCTTTCTCTTCCTTTCCCCTTGACTCCCTGACATTTTATTCAAGTCCTATGCTTTGTACTTCCAATGTGGTTGCCTGCCATCCTCATCTCCCTGGACTATGGCAGTTATACATAACTGTTCTCTCTGGTCATTTTCTTCCCATTCAGTACTTCATTTTCATAGAATCTATGGAAATGTCATGTGTGATGTTTTCTTCCCAAAGTTACTCTCCAAACACGACTGCCAAGCCCTTCACAGTCTTTCTAATCTCACTTCCTCCACGCTGTCTAGGAAAAAGAGCAAAGAAGATGCAAGAGGTGATAGAGTCACAGGGTACAGAACTGAGTTTATTGCACAATGTTTAAGCCGATCCCAAGCCCTTAAATCTTCAGTCAATCATATCTCACCACACTGTCACTGTGATCCAACAAGAGCTCTGCTTGGTGAGATTATTGAGAAGGAGTGGGTAGGAGAGCAATATAACCTGTTAGGACTTCTGTGAAGACCAGGGAAGCAGGCTCTACCCTGGCCTCCATTACTTTTGCTGTCTGTCTTTCTCGTATTCTGAGAGTCATCTTAGATCTAATGTCATGTAAGGCTGATCGGGACTCTTCCAGGAGTCCCAGGAGCCTGTGACACCTAGCTCTCCCTCCCACATTTTACTTCACAAGGTTGATCTCGATGTCCCCCACAACTCTGCCCCTTGCCCACTGCACAGAACACACACTGGCAATATCTGTGTTCCCATGACAAATCTATGGGCTTTTACTCTTTCTTCTGCTGCAGTCTGCTTTTCCATGTCACTGTTGTGTTGTTCCTTCTTAGGGCATTAAGACTTTAAAATTCCAGCCGAGTCACAGCAGCCTGAGGGTTTTCTTCACTCTGATTATTCTGTCCCATTTGAGATCTCAAGTATATAGAAAGCATTTATGTTTCAACTTTCTTTCCATTTTTATTTTCCCAAAAATGAGAAGACTTGTCATAGATGATTAGCAAATATGAATTAACCCGGAGTGAGAAATGTATAGGATAATGTGAGTAGCCTGTATTCTAACATTGTACATTGGAAAGGGACTAGGATTAGAAAGCAGGATTAGATAATTAGAAGACTGTCCTATCTAAGCAACCAGAGAAAAGGACTGGGTCCTCATGACATACAGACTCACAAAAACAGTAAAAACAGAGGCAGCTAGGAGGCATCAAGTTCTGACAAAACAGAGGGAAGAAAAGCTAGATCCAGTTTTCTAAGTAAAGCATTTGAGTGGATGATATTATTGACTAACTTTGAAAATTGTGGGAAAGACCAAATATAAGACTTCCAGTGGATAAAATCAGGAGTCATCTGATTAAACTATAGCCACTTTTTCCTTTATATTGGCTCCTGCTCACAGAAATGGCCCCAGTGGCTATGTTAGTCATGTATCAGAGTTCCTTACTGATAGTCAACTGTATCTGGAATGGCCATTTAATTCAAATTGGGTTAATCATACTCCCTTTCTGGAAAATTTGGAAGGGAATTTGATTAATGGCTTGTCAGTGTCTGGGTGTGTCGAAGAAAGAGGTAACATAAATTCTCAAACTGTGGGATGTGCCCTCGTAAGCAGCACAGAAAGTCACTTTATACAACAAAAGAGTAAAAAGGCAGAGGCAGATGAATGGAGGACCCATTCAGTTTCTGCATAAAATAGTTCAGAAACCAGATGGTTTTGGTGTTCCAGAGGTGCTGCGATTCCATTAGGCTGTACTCAACTTCTCTAATAATTAATTAACTTGTTTTTTTTTAAAACCCAAACTCAATAAAATGTGAAGCTTGAAGAATTGTTAAGACATGCGCTGCAAGATGGGAGTGAGTAGAGTCCTCCCTGCGGCTACTGCCATGAGCAAAAGCAGACAAGAGCCCAGTTGCTCAGCACCTCCATAAAAGGACAGTACTGGTTCAGTATAAATGACAGCAAAGGATTTCCTCATTTTCAGAAAATAATGAACGTTTTTCTCTCAAAGAAGAAAAGCTCTCTGGTCCCTACCCCAAAGGATCCTTTCTTATCAATCTATTTTCTATTTATCTGCTTTTTTTTTAAATTATTTATCTTCATGTGCGTTGGTCTTTTGCCTTGTGAATGTCTATGTGAGAGTATCAGATGTTGAAGGTACAGACAGGTGTAAACTGGGAAGGTGAGTGCTCGGATTAGAACCCAGGTCCATTTGGAAGAGCATTCAGTGCTCTTAACCACTGAGCCATCTCTCCAGCCTCTAGTTGAGGAGAATTTAGCGCAATGCCAGTGACCTTTGCCATCACCCAAGCAAACAAGTGAACCTCAGAAAATTTGTTACCATTGTAGTCCACGGAACAAGCAGCTAGGAGATTGCCCCCAAGGGAAACATGGATGCTTAAAACTGAGCTGCATTCTCTGTGGCAGGATTGGACAGCCCGGCCAACTGGAAAGTATGAGCAGAGATTATAGATCAGCCACAGCTAGGGTGAATGGATGGAGAATGTGAGCCATGTGGAGTATATCAAGGCCAGGAGGCTAAATCTGCACTGGCCTGGGTCTGACCCCAAAGAAGGACGCCTCAGAAGCCAAGGACCACTCAGTCCAGACACATATGTAAGCAATACCACCCGACCCTGCTCCTCGACCTGCAGGGTCAGGGCCCTCCTAACAGGATGCAGATGTGAAGTCTCTACTCACCCCAGCCAGGACTTGCCAGCTTGGGCCTCAGCTTCCTTTTTTGAAGCAGCAAATATTTCATAGCAAATATTTTCAGACTGCAATTGTCAGAACAAATTCCAAATTCCAATCTACCCTTGGAAAGTAGTATGATGGCCCAAGAAAGTGACTTTGAATTCCACCCTCACATACAATATACTTTCTGAACCCCCCCCCCCTTCCACTTCATGTTTTCTAATTACTCTCCAGACAGACATTTCCATTACAAATCTTAGTGCATTTACTCAAAGTTACCACTCGTGTGGAAACATCTGATTGGTCAGCATTTGTCCCATTTCAGACACAGGGGTTATATTTTCTCGGCACTTACACCACAGAAACTGTCCATGTCTCATCCAGACGTTAGCATCACTGTTTCCATATAAATGTAGGTCAAGACAAAATGTTAAAATCCTGGCGTGCAGGAAGGGAGGAAGAAAGGAAGGGAGGATACAGTGGAGTTCCTGCTTCAGTGCGCCTGTGCTGTCCACAGCTAGCCCTCATTGTCACAGAGACTGCACTTGGAAACATCACACCAGCATCGATGTCCAAGTTAGAATCAAAGTTCCCTCCCCCAAACACTGTTGTCTGACCCTTCTCTTCTTTTTTCAGCATGCACAGGAAAGTAGAAAATTTTCAAAGGTGAGGCCCAGCTTATTAGCACATAAAAACCAATGAGACTGCAAATTCTAATCCACACAAAGAAAAATTAATACATGCAAACTAATTTTGAATCTTAATTTATTTAGTTTGAAAAATGCTTTGTGATACACGAGTCAAAGTTGGCAGAACTACTTGGGTATTGGTCCATAGTTATATAGTTAAGGTTAATAGTCTATATTCTAGCATTTTGAATTTAGCTGCTACATGATAATATTACTAATTTAAATAATAGTAACTGCTTTCTGCAATTTCTGTAAAAGAAATTCAGGTCTCCTGGAACTACTTATAAATTTCTTTCTTTTTTTTTTTTATTTGAGATTTGTATTTATCTTTATTTTGTGTCTATCATTGTTTGCCTGAATGGGTATCTATGATTCTTATTTATTATTATTCTGTGTTTTTCCCTGTTTGTCTGAGTGGGTATCTATTCACCATGAGTGTGCTATGCCCATGGAGCCACAGTAGACATCAGATTTCCTGGGAATGGAGTTAGAGATAGCTGTGAGCCATCATGTGGGTACTGGGAATTGAACCTGGGTCCTCTGTAAATCAGCCAGTCCTCTTAAACACTGAGCCATTTCTCCAGCCCCTGACTTGGTTTGCAATCTGCAGAACACACTCATTGAAGAGAAGTCAGGAAGCTTATGGAACTCTGCTGTGCCCAGCTGGAACACACTTATATCCAAGTGCTGTGGAAGCTAGAGGAAAATAGCACTGAGTCACTCCAAATCATTCTTTCCTGACTGATGTGTCTCTTTCTGCTTAAGCTAAATTGCATTTTTCTTTGTTCACACTGCCCCATTTCTTACCCATGTGCTATTGCTTGGTTCCCCTGTTTCAAGCATAATCTGGTTCTCATTTCTCCTTAGTTCAGTAAGACCAAGTGAACAGCTTCCCACAGTCACACTCTCCCAGGGTGAGAACTTAGACCTCATCAACTTCTTAGAATTCTCGGACGCTTCACCTACAGCCTTCATAAGTACAGTCTAGCAAACTCGTGACTATGATCATACTGCAGTGACTTATTGTAACATAAAATAATATTGGGCTGGAGAAATTACTTAGAGGTATAAAAGCACTTTTTACTCTTACACAGAGGTCCTAGGACCACATGGCAGCTCACACCTGTCTGTGATTCCAGTGACAAGAGACCTGATGCCTTCTTTTGGCCTCCCCAAACTACAACAACAGCCAAAAGCCAATAAAAATACAAAACCAAACAACACGATAAAAATGTCTCATCTGTTGTTGTTGGTGGTGGTGGTTCAATATGTATTCAGTTTTGTTGTTGTTGTTTTTAATTTTTTTTGTTTTGTTTTGTTTTCATTTGGCTTGGATTTTTGGATTTGTTTTGTTTGTTTTGTTTTTGTTTGTTTGTTTTGCTTACAGACATTCATTCAGTTAGGGAGCTAAAGTAATTCAGTTAAGGAAAACCCAACATGCCTTTGACCCACATTTTTACTGATGGGAACTAGGACTCTGGAGAAGATTTTATGTTGACTAAATCTGCTGGTTGATACAAATCTAGATACATCTAGGAAAGGGAGTCACATTTAAGGAACTACTTCCATCAGACTAGACTGTAGGGTATGTCTGTGGGGCATTTTCTTGATTGATGGTTTATGTGGGGTTCCAGCCCTCTGAAATGGCCATCCCTCGGCATGTAGATCTAGGTTGTATAAGAAAGATAGTTGAGCTAGCCAGTAGTAGCAGTGAGCCAGTAAATAGCACCATTCTATAATTCTCCACTTTACTTACTTCCTCCAGAGTCCTGGCTTGATCCCCTGCAATGGTTTCCCTTAATAGAGGACTTATTAAGGAAAATGTAGAAATTATTTTCCTCCCCAAGTTGTCTGTGGAAAAGGTTAAATCAGCAAGTTTCCACCAATAAGGAAACAACCCAGTACACCAGTTACAACGAACACCATTAACTGTGGATCCTGCAAGTTCAGCTTCCATGACATCAGGAATGGTAAGGTCTTTCCCCTCGAATGGCCTTCCCTCCTCTCCTTCTTTTCTCATTATTTTATGTTCTAGTTAATAAGAGTAACTAAGCATACTCTTTCTTTTAATAAAGATAATTATGAGGATTACTGTAACTACTACTGTTACTTTAGTGATGTTATTTAATCTTTGAAGAGTCATCTGAAATTACTCCTTATATCTCTGGAACAGTTAAGCTTCAAAACACAGTTTAAGAAGTAGATACGTGGAACTGGTTATCTCTTGGTGGATGAAGAGAAGTGACAAGTGAAGTTTCTCTTATTGTTACTTTGACTTATGTTTTTATTCTAGTGATTAAAATTTACTCCTGTAATGTATGACCATTAGCTACTATTATACAGAAAAGAAGCAGTTTCCAAAGAAATAAATTACTGCTGTCTTCTTCCTGTTTCCACCAATAGCTTTTTCTAAAAGTAACACTGGTATCCTTTTCCATTCCTATAAGGACACCTGTCTTTTTGTAGTAGGGTCCAACTCTATTGCCATCTTTTTGAAGAGCCTGTCTTTACTAAACAGTCATATGAAATAGACCCACCTGCATGATCTCATTTAAAGGCTCTTTCTGCAAATATGCTTACAGTCTAAATGTGTGAGATTCAACTTCAACATAAGAACTTTGGAGGAATGTAGTTCTTATCATAACTTCACTAATACAATGTTTGCAAATAATTCAATAATATGGTTATTGTATGTAATGAATCATGTATCAATAACATTTCTTCTTAAGTCTAGAAACTGCTTAATTTGAGAAACTCATACTCCTGACCCTTCCTCTAGCTCTCTTCACCTCTTTTTTTTTCTTTATTTCCTTCCTTTGAATTCTCCCACCCTTCTTCTCCCTCTTCTCTCTCACTTTATCTGACTGGGGCTAGTGGGGTGTAAAGAATGAGAGCTGTGTTTCCTTTAAGACTGAATAAATAGAATCTAAATAAAAATAACAGTAAATACACATGAAGTAACATTGCTATCAACCTTAGTGATCCAAAGAAACAGATGACTTGGGGTACATCGAAAGAGATATCTGCTTAAGGATAGGAAGGGGATTCAGGAGAAACATCAAACATGTCTGTGTAGGATCTGACCTGAGTTTTAGCACACCCAACTGGAAATGCTGCTCTCCTTTTGTACACCACACTAGCCCTAATCAGATTAACAGATAGTTACAGCTTGGAATCCAACTCTATATCACTGAACCAAGGAATCTTTGAAGCTTCTTATAATTGTTTATTTCTTGGAGGTAGGTTCATGTTAATCCTGAGGCACTATGTCTTGTGTTGCACCACAGGCTCCATCAAAAGCTATATGAATCTCTTTAGTGACATTATTCCTTAAGAAGATACACAACAGAACCAGTACATGGGCACTATTTAGAGGGAACGTAAGTTTTTTAATACTACAGGGTGTAACCGTCTGCTCCATTCAGCAGGCATGGCATTAAGTGAAGGCATATGGTCAGTAGATCACAAGCAAAGCTGCTAAGCTATCAGGTTTCCATAGACATAGTGCTACCTAGGGCCATAGCAAGCTTCCTGAAACTTGAGTCCAAAGAAGAAAGCTTTTTACAGTAGAGCATATTATAGAATAGAATAGAATAGAATAGAATAGAATAGAATAGAATAGAATAGAATAGAATAGGATGGGATGGGATGGGATGGGATGGGATGGGATGGGATGGGATGGGATGGGATGGGATGGGATGGGATGGGATGGGATGAGATAGAACAGAACAGAACAGAACAGAACAGAACAGAACAGAACAGAACAGCAATTGTCCTTTTTTTTAAGTTTTATTGCATTATGTTGAGAAAAGTTACATGATTTCAACTTATCTGAATTTGTTAACATTTAATAACATATTTTAAGTAAATAGAATTAAATCACATTCTTGTTTCCCTTCAATACCTACAATATCTTTTTTGTCATATTCTTTAAAATTTATAAAATATTATAACAATAAAATGAGTATTACAAAAGTTGTTTGATATAAAACAACAATCTATTTAACAGTCTTATGTAGATTCTTGTCTACAGCAATACTGAAAATGCATATGTTTTTCTCAATATAAATTTTAAATAACTCCAAACATATTAACTGTATATTTCAAAATAATACATCACTGCTAGTATTTTCTTAAATGAACATAAATATATAAAGCCTTTTTGTTTGTTTGTTTGTTTTGTATTTAGTAGAGCTTAAAATCTCGGCTCTTACTGTGGTTCAAGCCCAAAATAAGAACAATTTTTAGACATTGGATTTCATTGTAATAAGCCTGTACTTCAATGGCCCTCACATCATCAAAGGATTTTATCTCCATCGTAACTAAGCTGAGAGTTGACAGTTCTGCTGCACCAAGGAACGAATTGTAGGCATGATTTTTGGATACAGACTTCCTGCTATGGTCAAAGCTATTTGACTTTAGTGAGTGACTTTATTCTCAACCCACAGAGAACAGGTTACATTCACTTAAGACATAGTGTGTGTATTAAGATGGTCTATCTATAAAGTCATTCACCAACTGTTTCAATGAACAATGATTCTGCTTGGAAGGTGGCACAGACATTAGGTGAGGGTAAGAATCTGGTGCATTGGCTGTGATAATTTAGAAAAGCATTCATCTTAGAAAAAGAGTAACTTATAAAGCCCTCAGTGGATCTTCATATTCCATGTTCAAGTGTCCCAACTTCTTTCTTGTAGGCAGTTTCCTTCCCCTCATATTTGCTGTTAGAGAAGTTCAGAGTTTTTTTTTTTAACCCTAAGTTCCTATTATCATGGAGCATGGTTTCCAAGAGAGTTATTGCGTCTAGAGTTGTTTTGTTTTGTTTTTTGTTTGTTTTTGTCCCTAGAAATTCCTTTAAACTGGGTAAATAGAATCATTTTATCCCTGAAATCTTGTCTATGCGGATTTGAATTCAGTGAAATTCAGGGCGTTAGTAGAATAATGCATAAAAACATTTAATGAGTCACACCTGCCCCCAACAAGCATAGATCTATTCATCTTAGAAAAGTATTAGCCTCTATCAAAGCTACGGAAAGCAACCAAACTTCTCAAAACACTGATAAAGTCTGGCATTGGATTTCTTGGTTCTCGAATTCTTAATAGTCTTCCTACACACTCCCCTATGGTGCTCATGAGCCTTAGATGAATGAGTTGTGCTGTAAATGTTTTCTTGGAAACAGGCACCCCATGATAAGTTGATCTCTGCATTTTGACCAGTTGTAATTTTCTATAGTGGTCTATGGCTGACGCAAAGAGAAGCTTCTATGATAATACTCAATAGGTGGACTTGCCTGTAAGGAAAAGGACAAGGTTCAGAGCTCAGTTAGGAGCTGCACTGCTCTAGCTAAGTGGTAGTAGTAGCTTGTCCTATAACTACTTCCTATGTATGAATGGTGTGATATATAACTTAATTCAATAAACACCTACTGCCATGGCAGCTGCTAATATGACAGGGTTTTTGCTCAACTTTTGACTGCATTGAAAAACATCACTTGGTTTCTTGTTATCATCTGTGAGTTGGATCCAGTCACTCATTAAATGATTCCCCTGATGACTCCATAGTTATGTCTTTTCCATATCTCCAGTCCAACTTCCAGGATAGGCAAGACTACTAGGTCAGTTGTTGGTTCATATTATGTGCTGTTATATATGATCAATCAATCAATCAATCAATCAATCAATGATAAATAAATCGGGTCCAAAATAATGACACTTTACTATGGTGAATGTAATCATTGGGAGTATGCTAAACTAGCCAGATAATAGTATAAAGAGAAAGGGATTTTCCTTCTGCTCAGTTGCCTTTTTAGCTCCCAGTGAAGCTAAAAAGGCAACTCAGTTCCCAGTTTTATCTCCAGTTTGAGGTTGAGAATTGTGATGGACCAGACCTCTCCTACAGAGTCACATCCTTCACCTTGTTCTGAGGTACATCTGAGCTGTTGTGGGTGGAGCTGGAGGCTGGAGAAGCAAGGCCAGGTGATGGGGTTACAATGCAGAGGCGGGTCTCTGCCACCTTTCCTTTTCCAGGCTGAGCCCCAGAGAGAGCACTGTCAGTGAAGGTGTCGTGAACCCTTTGAATCACAGCTTTCTTATCTGGCTACACAATGCTTTGGTACCTTAATAAGATTCAGCTGCAAAGAGACTGTCTTCTTTCACAAATTGAAAGAGAAAATCTGTTTGGATATTTTCCTGGGTGATGCAGAAAGCTTCTAAATTTTCCTGCATTTTTTTTTCTAATAAAGGTTTTTTTTTTCTTCTCCTTTTTAGTAGTTCTCTGCTTTATATGTTTGGGGCAATGAACTGGATCTTTAAGGGATTAGAAAAAGAAATAAATGAGTAAATAATTATGCTTTAAAAGCCTGGGATTGAAGTCCAAATGGGACTTAACCCAAGTGACATTTTTAGCATGAAATTTTTGTAGGTAAAGTAAACATTATCTTCTTTTCTGTCTTTTAAGTCATGCTTTACAATTAATTAATTCATCTCTCATATATTATATCCCAACCACAGTTTACCTCTCTCCTTTCCTCCTAGTTTCCAGTATACACCTTTTTTTCTGAAGAGAAACAGTTGAATAACTATTGTTTGTAGCCTAGATTTGCCTTAAGCTCTCTGTCCACTTGTTTCAGCCTTCCAAGGGCTGGGTGTTGACCACCATGTCTGGCTTGGTAACCTCTTATTATTTCAGAAATTTATTAAATCTTTCTCTGACTTAAATCCAACAGGTTCCCCACTAGTACCTGGTTTGAATACTTGCTTCCAGCTAGTGGCACAGTTGAGAATGAGGTTTTCAGAACCTTTAGGCACTGGAGCCTCACTGGAGAAAGTGGGTCACTGGGGCACACCTTGAAGTTATACAGCTTAACACATTTCTGGCTCACTTTTTTTCCTAGTAGACTGCAGAGGCAACATGACCAACTGCCTCATGCTCCTTCAACTGGGTACTCTATACTAGGGTGAACTGTATCCCCCTTGAACCATGAGCCCAACCTCCCAAACAAAAAACATCATTCCTTTGCTTACATTGCTTTGTTTAAGTGTTTGTCACAGAATGGAAAAACACTACTAGTACTTCTAAACTTTAGCTTTTATGAAATATAATTGACTGGCATATACTAAAATGTAAAGATTCAGTTCTGTGAATTTGATCAGTTCCTAAAACAATCAAAATAAGATACACAGTATGCCTATAAACACAGAGTTCTTTATGCCTTCCTAGTCAATCACTCATCCGTAGGAGGGCCTTCTTTATTTCTAACACCCAATTTAAACTTCATCTCTTCCTAATCCCAATATGGAATATAGAACGTTGTAAAATCTTTTATACTTGGCTCCTTTTGTTCATTCATAGAAACCTACCCATTTGTTGTGTCAATAAGCACAACCATTTATTCTGTTGGCAGAGCAAGTGGTTCAGGGATTGCTGGTTTATCAGCAAAGCTGGTGTGTAAATTCTTGCAGAAGCATTTTGTATGAACACAGGCCTACCTTGCTCTTTGGTAAATACCAAAGAGTGAAATTGGTAGGTCATAAGGAACGCGTCTATTTCACTTTTAAATCAAACCCATCAAACAGTAGTTCAACATGATTTTCCTACTTTACGCTTCTTTCAGCAGTGCTCAGACTCCCCAGTGTTCAGACTAGGCAAGTGGTCATGACGAATGGATGGACCAGGAGACCCTGTGGTTGATATTCCTGCCCTCTCTCCTTCTGGTGAGAATGGTGCTAATGTCATGGTGCTGCAGCAATCTCCATCCCCCAGCACAGCAGAGCAGCTCTGAAACTGTTCCACTTTTTGTACTAAAGGAAACAAAACTCCAGATACACCCAGAAACTGAAATTGGGGCCTATTTTGGTTATTCTTCAGCTTTATTATAATTTCTTCCTTGTAGTTAAATTAGTTGTACATTTCTCAGTGTCTGCATTTTCTCTGGTATAAAGAGCTGTACATGCCTTGTCTACAAAGGAGACTATGTAGACTTCTTAATCAAGTGGACTGAGCAGGTACTAGTGAATTGACTCTTCCCTGCATATGATGGAGGAAGCTGCCTCTTCACAAAGCTCTAACTGAAGACTGTCCAAGTCCAAAAGTGTCACCATTGTCTTCTCTGCCTTAGCTACCAAGAAGGGGTTATTTATTAAATATGTTCATTCTAGGAACAATTTCTTCATTTGACTTCATGTTGCTATCATTATAGTTCATGTGGTGTTCATAGCCTGTACATCATAATAACTCACACCTTAGAAAACAGATAAGTGTGACTGTTTCTTCCCATCTGTTAGAAAAACAAACAAACAAAAAAAAAACCGAAGTGGAATGTAGACTTCAAGGGAAGACAACTTTGAGTGCTTAGAAAGCAAGAGCATTTCCTGTAGAAGACATCATAATAGCAATGCTGTGGTGCTCATTCCCAAGGGCCTACTCTATTAGCCTCTGGAAGTACATAGATTAGAAAACTGCAATGTGGTCTGCTCAGATTTGCTGTCTTTGGTGCTTCAGGAAGAGATGAGTTTAAAAATAACAAATTGTTCTGTCTTCATTCTCTTTTCTTCACATTTTCCCGAAGCAATCCTGCCCATCATCTGGTTTCAACTTTCATCTGTATTTTAAGTATTACAACATCTGTAAACCTTGCCAAAACTTCTGGTCCCCTATATCCAGTGAGTAGTAATGCCTGATGTCCCCATGGGCAGCTTCAACTCCATGCATCTAAAACCCATGTCATAATCTTTCCCTTCTGTCCTGCTTGCTATCATTGGGGGCTTTTAAATACACATGCACTTCCTCTGAGAATGCTTTCTAAAATTAAACTCAGAAGCTAGAAGGACTCTAAAAACCTTCCTCCATGATTTCTATACTGTACCCCTAAACAGCTTCCTCAAGCGCACATGGCTTGCTAGTCT
Organism: Montemys delectorum; assembly: GCA_019843815.1. Classification (NCBI taxonomy): domain Eukaryota; kingdom Metazoa; phylum Chordata; class Mammalia; order Rodentia; family Muridae; genus Montemys; species Montemys delectorum. The sequence continues at coordinate 24,520 of JADRCD010129055.1, read as the reverse complement.
CTCAGCTTACAATGTCTTTTCCCTGGGTATCCATATTGTGCTCTTTTAATTCCTTAAAGTTTGGTTTTTTTCCTTCAAATATTGTTAAATCAAAGATGGTTCTCCACCTACATGTATGAAACAGCACAGTAACAGCTGCTCTGTCCTTCTTCTGCATTGCTGTGACATTTGACTTTCACATGGTCTAGGAGTGGTGTGTGAGTGTTTCTTTTTATTTTCATTCCCCACAGTTAGAGTGCAAGCTGATTAATAGTAGCTGTTTGTTTTATTCACAACTATATCTTTCCTGCTTAGAAAGTTTTAGTTATACCAGAGACCTTTAACTATTAGTTTTTTGAATGAATGAAAGAAAAGGATGTATGTAAGGATGAGCCTTAGCTAAATTGGAGCAGGCCTTGCAAGATTGCTTAATGGATAAACGAACTTGCATGAAAGCCTGAATTTGTCCCACCAGAACCCACATGAAAAGACAGATACTATGGCATACATTGCTAATTCCATTTGTTAGTACCAAAAGGCAATAAAGGACAGAGATAGGAGAATCAGCCAGAAGGTCGCAGGTCAATGCCCCAAACTTTATCCTCTGACCTTGACATACTGACACTTAAGCACATACACTCACACAATAAATAATTAAGATTTGAAATCACTAACAATTAAAAAGTATATTCAAAATCTAGAAAATGGTTTTGTTTGTTTCTTCCTTCCTTCCTACATACCTTTCTTTCTTCCTTTCTCTCTCTGTCTCTCTCTCTGTGTGTCTCTCTCTCTTTCTGTCTCTCTCTCTCTCTCTCTCTCTCTCTCTCTCTCTCTCTCTCTGTCTCTCTTTCTTTCTTTTAATAAGAGACAGATCCCTGGAGTATTTCCTTTGTGGCTGAGGGTGCAGGTCAATGGAAGAGTACTTTGTTAGCGTGTTTGAGATTCTGTATTCAATTTCTGACATCAGAAAGAGTCCACCAGTAAGCTACATGGCACATTTACAGAGAGAGATACTGAGACACTGGGCTTTGGAGTTTTGCCCTTTTCAAAGAAAGAAGACAAAACAGGAAAGGCCTGGGAACCTGGGACAGTTGTTGTGGCCCCTGTTATCCCAGATAGCCAAGCTTGGCACTCTGCTCTTGGAACTTAATTAGTTTTGTATTTCACACAGGGTCTTGCTATGTAAGCATGGTTGCTTGCAGAGATCTGCTTATTTATGCCTCTCCAGGCTGGGATTGATAGCTGCAACCTCACTGGGTTGCCCTTTGCTCTACATTCCAAATCCACCATCACTTCCTTGAGACTCTCTTCCCTGACAACCCATCTTATTTCCAGTGTCCACTTCTGGTCACATTGTTACAAAATCCAATGGAACATTGTGAAATGATGCATATAAGGCTCCCATATTCTTCCTCTTAAAATTATTTTCAGTAGATTTTTATCCAACAGACTTGTGGGTTCAGGGACATGAGACACTCTCTTCCTCCTTCTGACAGATGCACCTCCCAGCCCTGTTCCACTTGCCTCTGTTGCCTGCTTTGTTGCCTCTGAAGCACTTCTTGATATCTGAGATTACTTATTGATAAGCTTATATTCTCTTTTCCCAGAGAACATAGTATTGGTAGGACAGAGCTCTATTTTGTGATGGCTTTACTAAAATGAAGGCTCCTTCATTCCCCAAAAGACAAATTTTAAAAACATGTAAATAAATCAGTAAGAAAATTTATGATACCATAAGTATTTTACCTCCTTCCAAATAAATGAGAGCATTACATTAGTTCAAAAGCACTTTTGCCCTAAAGTCTGATGATAAAAGTTCAGACTCAGACAATGTTAAAAGCTCAGGCTATCATGTTCAGCTCTAAAACATACCCAAAGGAGTCAGAAAAGTGGATTTGGCTTTTCTTACAATTGGCAATACCTTGATCCATAGAGAAATGTGTAAAATTTAAGTAGAGAAACGATTCCAAGATCCATATTAGATCTTTGATAAATAAAAAAAAATATAAATCTGGATGTATTAACCATCAGGTATAATAGACTCTACTGTCTTGTTGACATCATGCATCTATCTAATCCCTATCAAAATAAATTTAAGACTATAATCACTTTTTATTTTCCCTAAAGCCATCTTTTCTGTTTCTCTCTCTAAATATAAAAATAAAAAATGTTTAAAATCTTAATTGTGATGTCAAATTGTAATCGAGAGTAATAATCTTCCAGTCAGAGCAGTGTGTTGGAGCTTGGAAACAATTCCAAGACTTTCAGTCTCTCCCACCTCAACAGAGTCCACTAAGAGGCAATAATGAGGGCAGCACGGGATCCCACCAACAATAATATCAATGGTTGACATCAAGCAGAGTGGTTATGAAGAATTGCCACTGCCCTGTCACCACTGACTTCAGAAGAGGGTCTTAAAAAATGGTATGTATTTGCTTATTTATGTAGTATACATGAGTGTGTTACATGCACGTGTGCACCCATGACAAAAGTGTGTGTGTGTATGTGTGTGTGTGTTCACATGTGCACAAGCGTGTGAACATGAAGAAGGGTAGGGACTAGGGGAACTCCTGTGTGCCAGTTACTTACTCATCTTTACAGTGTGAACCAACTCAAGCAGCTCACAAAAAAAGTTCTTCATTCTGAAAAGGAACATGGTCCACAGAGAACTTTCTACCTGCTGAAGCCTCTGAGAAGGTGGGCCACATGAAAGCTGTGTACTCCATTGGGTTATCACAACCACCAGACATCTGTATACGAGGATACGCTCAGAACCACAATTTCCTACTTCAGAAATACAGCAGCCTCTTTCCTGTGTTACAGCATAGTGCAAGATTTTCATAACAGGTCTGAAAATCGGACTCTCAGCCACAAACATCAGGCATCCATTAGCACTTGGAATGCTTTATGCAGTTATTCTAAGGCTCTCTCAGGTACACCAAAGGATGAAGAGCAAAGACAAACTTTTGAAAATAACTGTTATTAGTCTCTTCGTGCATAACGGAAGAGGAGGCAGAGGAGAAGGGCTCCACTTGCAGAGTCTTGGGAGTAGAAGAGCCACCTGCTTTCTGGTGGTTATTACCTCGTCTCTCCCCATCCTTTAGGGTGGTAGGGTTAAAGGATTACCTGAATGTCTCCTCTTTTCAGTGTCTTCGTCTCCTTTCAAACTTAGTACATATTTGGGTTACTTATAGCATTTACTATTATAAATTTTTCTTATTATTTATCACTCATATTGATAGGTTTTTGTCTCTGAGGACAGAAACATTTGTATGCCCCACCCAAAGCATGGAGTGTGGTTTGGGGATTGGAATGAGCCCCTATGAACTGTTTCCCTATGCACTGTGGTATGAATGGCTGTCTGTCATTCACATTCAAGATTAGGTCTCTGAGAACATGCAAAACTGATTTTCTTTTGTGGTGTTTTCAGCTGCAGCTCATAATTCTCCCACTACACCTCAGCGGGATAAGCACCAAACTTAGAGAGGCTCCTAATACACCTAAGGAAGGAGCGGCCAAGGTGAATCCTCATTAGCTTCTCGTTTGTCTCTACATGGTGTTGACAAGTTGTTTCGATTCTCTAGGGACCATATGTACTGAGTCAGAACTGAAATTCTGTTACCAGGTGGAGTCCATCACCTGAACTGCAGCACCAAAGCTGTGAGGGAGACTCGGCTTACAACCTTCTCACATACCATTAATATTCTAGGGAATGTCTCAGTGTTCATCTCAGAAAGATCTCTAACATGCAGATTGCTTTTCTGTTGTTGCCATCAGCAATAATAGGATCAATGTCATTTTTCAAGCAGACGTTTTGAATATTTTTAAAGCAAAGGTGAAAAAAAAAGTTTTTTTTTAAAGACCTTTCCCCTTTAAAGTCCAACTGTAAAACTTGGATAGGCCCATAACAGCCTGTCAATAAACCCAGTAGACCAAAGTAGGTTTTCAGAGCAGTTATTTTTGGTGAAAGTCCATTTTAAGAAAAGATGTTTAAGATCACAATACTGGTTGGCGGCGTGGTTTCTTTGTTGACAAATCTATTCTTCCAATATACTCTTCAAGCTATCCTCAACAGCCTTTCAATTAGTATAAAGCAAGAAGCTTTAAGGATAAGATTTCATACACGTCCAACTTTGCAGTGTGCATCCGGAATCCCAAGTATTTGCACACCTTCAGTTCACATAAATATCCTTGAATGGTTTTCATGGGAATCTCTACCTCCTATAAGGAAAGAGCATATGGACATCCAATTCAGATTTCACCAAACTTGTGAAACAGAACCCTGACAAGGAAGACTAAGAATTTGCTGGCACTCTGACAATGGTGAAAGGACACAGGGCCATGTCTGACGTGGGAAATCCCATTGCCGTGTGAATTTGGCTTTGTGTCTTACATGCTTAGACTGTTTTGGATGCTCATGCTGGCAGAAACAGCTCAGGAAGCCAAAGATTCTATATTCACAACTGTGAATATTAAGCTTGCTGGTAGTATAGCTTTCCTTTGATTTTTACACTGACCTGGACCTAAGTGAACACTGGTGTTTGTCCTCAACTTGCTAATCAATGTAACCTGCTGTCTCTGTAATCACCATAATGAATACTTTCAAGTCAAAAATAGTGAAGTACCCCATTTATTTCTTTCTCCTGAGTGATCACAAAGAAGAGCACATCAGATTTACATGTTGGTGGGTTGTTTTTCTCTAATGTATATGAAGACATTGTTCAATGCAAAGATTAGATAAATTCTAAACAGGATCTAAAAATTACCATAAGTGCAGGGAGTTTCTCCAAAGAACTCCTAGGTCCTGCTTGCTACCTTTATTTCAGTATCTCCTATTCACCATATGATGCTGAACACCTAGGTGTGCATTCAAAGCTGGCTCGTAAATATGCATTAACAAACTATGTTACCTGCATCTAAATTGCTTTCATTTTGATGGCCACCCTGGCCTCTCTGAACCAGCAGGGAAGATCTTCTCCTGAACTTCCCTATCCATTATTCCTATTTGAGGTTTTCTTGTACACTACTCCTAATTTGGCAAGTTTTTTTCTATTCCTGGAATTGCAATGTCCTGTCTCCCAGACCCAAGTGCATGCACATATTCCTGAATATTATTAGGACAACAGAAGTATCCTCATACTGTCAGCAAAAGCTTTACCAAAGCATACAGAAAACTATAAAAGGAAATCATGAAAGAGAATATGGATAACATTTCTGTTTTGATGATGCTGAATTGGAACTATTATAAAAAAAATGCTTTCCCTTGGAGCTATTTCCCAACCCCATTTTTTATTTTTTATTTTGATAAAAATTTTGCTTTAAGTTTCCCCAGTTGGACTTGAACTTACCCTGTAGACTAGGCAGGCCTAGAAGTCATGATACTCTTGCTTTCATTTCTCAAGTACCTGGGGTTAGCATCAACATGGCTTAAATAACATGGAAATGAAACATATTAAATACATCAGCTTTTATTCAAGTGTTCTAATGAAAATATTCTTTACTGGGTCTCAAAAATGTCATTTCCTTAGCTAAAACTTTGCAATCTTGGAAATGTTGGACCTATTCCAGCTACCTCCCACTTCGGGCTTCTAAACCAGTTGCCTGAAAGTCCTACCCTGTTTTCTCATTTTTAATCTTGAGTTACTTAAACCCTACTTAATAGAATACTCTCCTGGGTAGAAAGTTACAAATAACATTTCCAGGTTTTAGTTGAAGAAAATAAACTTGAAGTGTGGGAAAACCATGTTCAACAGGAGAGGAATGAGATGATTTCTTAACATTACTGTCAGTGTGTTACTGTGGACATAATACCATCCAAGTCTCAGTGCCCTTGCCTGTAAAATGGGAGGGAAAAAAACCAGCATCTTTCACCTTATGCATCCATTGCTTCTGCATCTAGATTCAGTTAACTCTGGACTGGAAGCATTTGAGAAAGAAAATCCAATCCCTATACTGAAACAAGGAGAACATTCATTTTTACCATTGTTTCCTGAGTTAAATAATAGTTGCATAGCACTGGTGTTGCATTAGCTACTCTGTTATCTGGATATTGTATCATGTATATAGAAGGATGTACAGAAACTATATGTACACCTTATACCATTTTATACAAGGGTTTTGTACAGCTATAGATTTAATCAATAGCATATGCCCTGGAGGCAACACCCCACAGGTACACATGACTGTCTTGCTGAACAAAATCTTTTCCTTTACAGGCAAAAGCTAATTAATTCAAGTGAAGAACTTCGTAAGGACTGGAGTTTTGTTTCTGTCCTTGTTGAACAAGGAGATGATCTACATCATCTGTAGGCACCAGGGGGGAGTATTTTACATCATTGAATCATCTTTAGTTCCAGTCCATACAAGCTCACTACCAGGAAATCTGTATTACAAATGTGCCTGTGATAGCTCTTCATATCATGGTCACTTAACCATTACACAACAATTAATGGAAGAATGTTATTGACTGCCTCTTATAATCTGTGTCTTCTGTTAGGTGCTAGGGGCCTAACAATGAGGAAGAATGAAACAAAGTTATACCTTGTGATAGAGAATGAATCATCAGTATGGAAATTTAGTAATATGTCTTCTTTGGAATGACATAGTGTGGTTGAAATGGTAGAGATAGCCTTGGGTCAACTAAAGATGCAGGCGTTGTGTATTTTTGTAGACACCATCATCACTGCGGTTGGGCTTGCCCAATGCTCACTTAAGTCAATAGAGTAAAATAAAGGTAGCCCGCTATCAGTCATAGGTTTATGCTATATTAAGACGAGCACATTCTAACCAGTTCTTTTGGATAGACTTAAACTATTGTGTAAATTTAATCTGGTTGCTCTATTAGAGACTGTCCATCAAAAGCCCATGTGAAGAGTAAATGTTCTAAAAGTAAACAGAAAGAATGGCATGCCTTGGCTGCATGCCAGCTGAGCTTAGCCTTGCAGGAGAACCCTCACACATGAGCACTAGACATCCTAGGTGATACAGCTCGGTCAACGCAGGTGACTCAGATAGCATTACATGGGAGATGGAAGAACAGCTTAGATCAACCCATGTACCCTACAGAACCCTCCCAAGGAATGAGAAGACTGACTTTAAGCCATAACTATCAAGACCGTTGTTCTGTGCCAACAGAAACACTAATCCCAAGGGAGTCTTTGCTAACATTTGATAAGAATGATGAAATTAGCCATCCTTTATAGGACTCAGTCTTGTCAATCCTAAAATAATACAGGGGTACTTTCAAGGTTTTATAGGCATATGCAATAATATATTTGAAATTCCTGGCATATGGTGCTGTAAGTAGTAGCAATTGCAGGTAGGTAGAGGTTGTTAGTTTTCTGACATTGTCTCAAATGGATTTTTATTTCAGACCAGGAACCTGAGAACATTAAAGTTCACCCCATGTTGCTATTCATATTTGACCAAGGCTATCACTTTTATCTAACTGCCTCAAGTCAGGGTAAATGACAACAACCTATTTCTCTTAGGAGACACCAAAGTATAACCTACCCGACACTTCTGCACCTTTTCACATATTTTTTACTTCCTTTGTGTAAGCAAATTTGTATTCAGTTGTCATGACAACATCAAGTAATTAAAGTTGTTGTTAAACATGCCGCCACAAAGTTCTTACTCTTGCCTCCAATTGAGTACTCCCTGAGACACTTGGGAAGATTCAAAAAATAAATGGTATAAAACACTGGGTGTTTGGGGTGTGACAAATCTCATTTATGTTCACTGACATCACTCACCCTGGTATGGAATACTTGCTCCATGCAGACTAAAATATTCCAGATGTTTTCAGAATAGCAGTGGGCTGAAGAGAGACCACTTGGGTTTCTCATAGGTTCCTTTCACTTAAAATCCTCATCTACAAAGTCTCTATAAATGTGTGTTTAAAGGCTCCTGGCTCTTGTCCACTCAGTATCTAGCCACAGGAACCTGAGAAAGTTCTCTGGCATTCAGGATTGAAGAACAAGAAGGCAAAGGGAAAAAAAACCTAGTTATAACTCTTCTTTAGTTTTGGGTACATCAGATAATTTGTGGAATGGCTTCAGGGCTTTAAGTGAATCGCTTTTTCCACCTTGTCTTAATTTTAATTATGCAGCAATCATTTTTTTACCAACCTATGGAAAAGGAATCATATGAAAATGTGACACATGACAATATACATTTACCTAAGCTCCAGGACTCCTGTGACCTACAGGCAATTAGCAACTGCCTCTAGCACTGAAACGGCCAATTAAAGAGTTAAAGAAATGGCCTCTGAATCACCTACGTGATCAGGTTTTTGGACTGCCAGGAACATTGCACTTCAACTGATATAATTTTTGACTGACTGATTTAGTAAGTCTACATCTGCTAAAATTCCAGGCTAGTGCCTGTAAACCTGAGGAGTCAGGTTTCATGAGCTGCTTTTTCACTGTCATTAAAGAGGATCCCACCTTAGCCTGTGTCCTAACAAGACAGTCTCACAGCCATTATTATGAAGCGAGATCTTATCTTGTCATCAAGGGAAACTGTCTTGCTAGGTCAATGAGGATAGTACTGAATTCATTTCAAGTATACAAGCTACTCATTCTTGTGGCTACAAGAAAGAATCCAAATAGCAAGAGCCTGAAGAAAGGAAAGGAGGAAAAGAAAGAGGGAGAAAATGAGAACAGAAAATGGAGAGATGGAAGAAGAAAAGGAAAGGAGAGAAACAGAAATAAATACTTTTAAAGATCTTTGTATGTGTATAAGTGTTCTGCCTACACATATATATGTGCACCACATAAGTGCTTGATGCCCACAGAGGCCAGAAGAGAATGTTGGGTATCCTGGGAGCTAGAGTTACAGAATCTGGAAGCCACCCTGTGAGTGCTGGGAACTGGACCCTAACCCTCTACAAGAGCAATAAGTAATCTTAACCACTAAGTCATCTCTGTAGACCCAGGAATAAATACTTTAAATCTTAGCAACAGCAATATAGTTCAGATATGTAATAAGCTAAGGGGAAAGGAATTGACCATTGTCATCCAAACACTTTTGAACCATTTGCCACTTTTGTTCAACCATTTGCTTGGATTATCATCTCTCCTAATGCAGAATCGACTAAGTTTCCTATGAATAAAGACTGGGAAGTACTGATGCCTTCACTAAATGATCCCAAAAGAGTAACCAGGAGTGGAGAAGGGATGTGGAAAGGAATGGAAATGAAGCCAACACAGGCAGTGGCAGTGCTCAGAACCCTGCATGGTCATGTGAAGCTCATTCCTACTAGGATCCACTGCATGACAGTGTTAGCTTGTGAGCAGCTCCACCAAAGAAGCTGGTTGGGGAAGTGGAGGATTGTTCCAATTATCCACCAACTCCTGTAGATCTCTTCCTAAGAACATACGCAGATGTTGGATTGCTAGCCTGCCCCATATGAACACTACAGCCTCCTACTGGCTAAGAAATTCCTCAGGCAGAGAGGATATGTGTTTATGACAGAAAGTCTGCCCACCCAGAATGCCAAGTATTGGGAGTGTCTAAGTAGGGCAAAAAAGGTATTTACTATAAAAATTAGCCCAATTGTGTGTACCTGAGTAATAATAAATTTCACTGTTGAGCTTGCTTAGTCTAGTCCTGAGTACACTGTTTATTCATTATAGACTGGATGAACCAAATTATGTGTTTTCCTATTGTCAATCAAAAAATGTCCTTAGTGTCAAACATTTTGTAGAATCAATTTTCCCATTTGGAGTGTCACAGAGTTGAGAGAGGGACAGGGGACAGCTGAAGAGGAAATACTGTATGACCTGGAAGAGCCCATTAATTTGCTATAAATCATCTATTTTATTTGGCTAGGCAGTAGACGGGGCATGTCTACAAGAAATACATTTTCCAAATTAAAATTAAGTGGGACACAAAGCCTAGGAACTAAGTACTGAAAAACAAACAGTAGAATAGAAGATCAGAGTCTATGGAATTCTGAACCAAATTATAACCAGTGAGCAGAACCTTCTTCTGAACTACTTTCAGTGTTATTTAATCACATTAAACACAGGATAGAGATAGAAAACCCAAGCAATATGTAGGCTCTGTGAAATCAAAGGCACATTGTATAACACAAATGCAACTCTCAATTCCTGATGTTAGCTCCAAGTAGACGTTCAGACACCACAGAACCCTTAATCAGGTGTTTCCTCCCAGATCCTTTGACAGAAATTTTGGGGCAATTCATCTATGTCCACAACTTTACTTATTTAACAACCCAAGTCAAGCAACTTAAAACGAAATTACAAAAACAAACAAGACAAACAAAAGAAGCAAAACTATAAGCAGTCACCTTAAGCACACGTAAAACTAGTGGCGGTAAGAGGGGGCATGATCTTATTTATTCTCTTATTTACTAGACATGAAATTAATACCTATAACACTCTATGTATATTATTTATTCACTTGTTATATAACTGTATTATAGAAGTTGGCTATTACACTTCCAGATGTAAAATACAAATATCCCCGTTTTCACATAGCTCACAGTCTTTTTTATCTGCTCTGAGTAAGCATGACTAGAATAGTCCTTTGTACATTGTGATAAATATTTGATACATATTTCTGGTCATTAATACAGTAAATGATCAAAGAATAACAATGTTCTCATCAAATGTTCTCTCAAACATCTCAATAATGTCTTAGGGTGGCAGTTCAATGCTTGGAAAATGCTAGAAAATGAAATTAAAGCAAAACAAAAACGAATCCTCAAGAAAGCATTTTCCTTCATAACTCTTGTTTTGTTTTGTAAATTTTTGTGTGGTATATGTGTGGTGTGGTATGTAGTATACACATTTGCTACCAAAGCATCCTCATGCACCTGGATGCCAGAGGTTGAGGCTGGTGTTTTTGATCCTTTCTAACTATAGTTTTTGAAAAGGGAGTCTCTTATTGAACCTGAAACTCTAAATCAGCTAGATAGCTAGCTGACCAATGAGTATCAGGGATCTGCTTATGTTTGCCACATACATCTGCTATAGTGAGTGATATGTACCTAGTTTTTTTATATGAGTTCTGGAGACGTGAACTCAGGCTTTCAAATGTGTGTGACAGGCATCACACTAACAGAGTCATCTCAGGAACCTTTTTTAAAAAAAAGTATTAGACAAAGGATGCATTTAAGCAGTGTCTTAGTTCATGTTTCTATTGCTGTAAAGAGATACTATACCCATTGCAAATCTTGTGAAGGAAGACATTTGATTAATGTGAGCTTGTTTACAGCTCAGAGAGCGTTAGTTCATTCTCATCGTGGTGGGAAGCATGGTGGCAAGCAGGCAGAGATGGTGCTTGCGAGGGAGCTGGGAGCTCTACAACTGGATTTACAGGCAAAAGAAAAAGACTGAGACACTAGGCCTGGCTTGACCTTCTGAAACCTCGATGCCCACCCCTAATGACAAACCTTCTCCAACAAGACCACATCTCCCAATAGTACAAATCCCTACAAGTTTCTGGGGCCATTTTCATCCAAACTAACATAAGCAGGTACAATCAAGTATCTAGGTCATGGGAGACGTGAAGAACATCTGGAGTGTGATTTGTGTGTCACCCCATCACTATGTTGGCACTGACAGATATGAGAAGAAAGAATAAAAGTGACAGCTGCCTTATGTATTTATGCATCCTTTAGTGTGTATTTACACATTGTACAGCACACAGGTAAAACAAAGAAATGTGCTGAACCAAGGAAGTCATAGAGAAATCTCTTAGCCTTCAGCTTGTTTCTGGAAACAGCTTTTCTAGACCCACTTTGAGGTCAGGATTTGCTGCAGGAAGGGGAAAAGCCTCTGAGCCATAGCTGAGGGTTCCCTTGATTTCAAAAGTGAGTCCCAAGATGGAAATAATCAGAGAAAAGCAGTGCCACACAGTTGTTTGTGTGTGCGTGTGATTGTGTGGACATGAATGTGTATGATTATCCTCAGTGTGTCTGTGTGTAATGGGGCATTAACACAGACCCACATAAGCTTCTTTGCTTTATGATTTGGTTTTTTTAATTTTTTAAAGAAAATCAAGCCATATTTTTTTTTCCTTCCCATTCTTGGAGATGAAGCAGTTTACAGATGCAGAATGCTTTTTTAGGAATAATTCTCAATACATCATTCAAATACCCTTTGAGCTGAGCACACGATATGCACATCATGAATACATATAATCACCACGCAGTCCTTTGTGAAGTCTTTGAAAATAGCTTCTGAAAGAGGCAACCGACCGTGGGTCTCCATCTGAGGATGTGTATTTGGTTAGTGTTGCTGAGCTGACGCTGGCCACTTATTTCCTCTTTAATGGGCTCTGTTCCATCTCCCGTAGTTTGAAACACTGAACATTTTAGTGGCTCAAAAAGTAAATCACAATTTCTAGACCCCTGTGAGAATGGTATAGGTAAGTCTGGTCAATGACAAAAGTACTTGTGGAATTTCAAAGCATGGCACATAAACAGACAATTCTTTAAAAGACTACCACCTAAAAATTAGCTCATTTCACTCCTTTCTAGCCTACCTTGGGGCTGATGTTTCAAACAATATGGGTCCTATTTCTCTGTGGCAAACAGTAGCAAATGCTCAAAATGTTGTTGTTGTTTTTGTTTTGTTTGTTTGTTTAACATCGGTTCATAAAAGGTCTCTCTTCTGCATCTGTAACTCACTATTAGCAGCATCTGTACTTGTTTTTCTTTTTCATCCTCTTCTTGAGAAATGTGTAGCAAAGATTTTAAAATACATAGTTATAGTTCCTTGAAACTCAGAACACTTAGCTGAAGGACTGCACCTCCTCCTTTCTACCTTCCAATAGAGATGTAGGCTGATCTGTGTTTGTTGACAGCTTTATTCCTTTGCTCCATCTTTCCCTTCTGGAAAATATGGACCGGATTCGTTCAGTAAGCATCTATTATGCATCATTATGGGAACAATAGTTTTTTTGGATTGTTTGTTTGCTTGTATTTTTGTTTTTTGGTTTTTTTAACTAAATCATTCATCAAAACTTGAAATTTGTTGATTCAAGTAGTAACCTCAACTTCTTTTCCAGATCCAGTGGTCATTCAATATGTTCAGTCTTTAAAGTAACCAATATAGAAAAGCATGTGTTATTTGAATTATGAAGATTAAGCTTTGGTAGCTCACTGTAAATTATGAAGATTACTTTTGAAACTCAAAAATATAGAGTGATTATTGGGTAATAATTTATGTAGTTCTCCCTTTCCACTAACTAATTTTAATTATATAAATTAAATAAAATAATGTTATGTACATATAATGTTTATTCATTTAAAGAGATGTTGTCCATTATATGTATTATAGATATTTAAAAAGCTGAAGCAAAATGTACCTTTACCACACCACTAATTTATTTTTCAATTCTGAATGCAATTGGTTACTGAATACCTTCATTGTATTTTTACATAAGTATCCTATACTAAGCCAGTGAATATTTAAGTAATTAATAAAACACCTATATGGTGATAGGAATTAGAGTGCCCCTTATGGACTCATGTATCTGAATGCTTGGTCCATATATTTGTAGAGCTGTTTGGGAAGAATTAGGAAGTGAGGCCATGTTGGAGGTGTGTCATTGGAGGTGGGGTTTTGGGTTTCAAAAGCCCATGCCATTTCCAGTTAATTCTTTGTCTCTGTCTCTGTCTCCCATGTTTGTGTGTGTGTGCATCTCTGTCTGTCTGTCTCTGCCTCCTGCTTGTAGATCATATTGAAGCTCTCAGCTTTAGCTACAGTACCATATCTCCCTGTCTGCTACCATGTTCCCTGCCATAGTGGGTTCACTCTCTAAAACAGTAAGCAGCAAATGAATACTTTCTTTTCTAAGTTGCTTGATCCTGGTGTTTCTTCACAGCAACGCAAAAGTAACTAGACAACCTATTATATAATATCACCAGATTTTTAAATATTTAAAACTATTAAAAAAGAAAATGCAATTCATAAACAAAATTTACAGCTATACAATGATGATGATGATGGTGGTAGTGGTAGTGGTAATGGTGATGATGATGGTGATGATGTAGGTATTCTTTGAAATCCCACAATACATCAAATCACAGGTGAAATCTATGGCTTAATCTTACAGAGAATTTGAGGAAAGCAGCAGAGGCTTGAAAAGGAGAGAAGCTCTCAATGGGAGCCTAAGACATGCCATTCCCAGTTAGTTGAGGACACTCAGGCACTGAGACTGTTCTCAGAGATGGACTGAATCTACTGAGTTGTTTCCAGGTTTTCCCAGTCAATAGATCAGGGGAAATAGTCAGATGAATAATGTCAGGACCAGAAAAATATTTCTGATGGACCTCACTCAGCTTCCTAAATCATTGGGTGCTGTGCATCCCAGTCAATGGGAACAGGGACACTTATGAAGAAGGAACAAGTGTACCATCTCTTGTCTTGCCTTATCCCTGACCTCATGGCCCTGTCCCTCTTTCCTGCAGTTATATTTCAGGTTTATTCAAGTCCAAGCATGCATGTTCTTAGTTGCTTTAGTGATGGCGCATCCCACGAAGAATAAGCACCTTCCATACCCATTGCTGGTTCCACTTAACTTCAGTGTGGAGCTCCTAGCACCTAAGGCAGATTTGTGACTCAATCATAGGCAACATTTCAGCACATATTAACATTGATAAACATTTAATTTATTGTTTCTTTAGTATAATAGAATGCTTTAGAACATGACAATCATTTCAACTAGTGTCTGGTTCATAATACGCCAAAAAAAAAAAAAAATGGTAACTTGTTTTTTTTACTCTGGCTGTTCATAGTTCTGATCCCTCACCCTCCCTCACCACTGTCTGCTCTGTATTCAGCCTTCTCTCCCAGTTCATTTCCTTACAGTACTGTCCTGAGTTACTATTCTCTTGGCAGGGGAGCTGTTTTTTGGAATTCCTAGAGTAACAGACATGTATGTGATTTTTTTAATTTCTAATTCTACAATTTTAAAAGTATTACATTTAAATCTGAGTTATATTTTCTTTGTTTTTTTTTAAATAGACTTAGAGATATTTAGGACTTGTTGATGTCTGATTTCTTCAGTTCTTTACATATTTTGAATATAGGTCCTCTATCTGATGAAGGGTTGGTAAAGATCTTTTTTGCCATTCTATAGGGTGCCATTTTGTCCTATTGATGGTATCTTTAGTCTTTCAAAAGCTTTTCAGTTTCATGAGTTCCCATCTATTAATTATTGATCATAGTGCCTGACTATTGGTGTTCTGTTTAAGACTTTGTCTCCAGTCCCAATATGTTCAAGATAGTTTCCCACTTCCTCTTCTATTAGATTTTGTGTATACAGAAAGTCAGGCATGGTATGTACTCATTTATAACTAAGCAGACATTAGCCATAAAGTACAGGATAACCATGTTACAATTCACAGACCCCAAAATACTAAATAATGAGGGCCCAGGGAAGGAAGGATGACTTTCACTTAGAAGAGGAAACAAAATAGTCATGAACAGGGTGGGATAGGGGTTGAGCAGGGGAATGGGGATGGGGAGAAAGGGGTGGGAGAGGGCTGGGGTGAGAATGGAAATGGGTGGAGGGCATCTCTGGGACTATCTAGAGGTCTGGGATTGAGGAGGCTCCCAGGAGTTTATGGGGGTGACCCTAGCTGAGACTCCTACCAGCGGGGGACTGAGGTGGACACCTCCTGTAGCCAGATACTTTCAATGGAGGGAGACTGACATATATCCACCCACAAAACTTTCAATCCAAAATTGGTCCCATCTACAAGGTGTACAGGGATAAAGATGGAGCAGAGATTGAGGGAATGGCCAACCAATGACTGGCCCAACATGAAATTTGTCCCATATAAGAGAGTATATGTCATATTATGCCTGTGGACATCAGGGTACAATCTGAATTTAGTGAACTGAAGGGATCAAAGACACCACAAGGAGACCTACAGAGTCAACTAACCTGGGCTCATATGGGCTAACAGTGGCTGAACCAAGAACCAAAGAGCATCCAAGGGTTGGACCTAGCCCCTCCTACACATTCATAGCAGATGTCTAGCTTGATCTTCATATGAGTCCCCTGACATGTAGAGCAGGGCTGTCTCTGTCTCAGTTGCCTGCCTTTGAATCAACTCCGTCTATCTGGGCTATCTTGTCAGGCCTCAGTGGAAGAGAATACTCTTGCCCTGCTGAGACTTGATGGTGAGGTGGTATCCAAGGGGAGGATAATGAGGGGAAGGCATTTGTAAGTATGGAGCTGGGAGGAATGGAGAAAGGGGACTCCAATTCAAAAGTAAATGAAGGAATAAGTTAATTAATGAAAAAAAAAGAGTACCTAGGACAATCATTTACACAAGACATTCTTGATTTTTTTCCTTCCGAGTTTATGTGTAAGTATTTATTGTTCAAGATTCAGGATTCCACCCAAACAATTTAAGGTTCTCTCTAAGTTTCTCATAGTAAAGTGGCCAGATCATAATGGAGTTCTCAACAGTGCATGGTAGGCTAAAATAATAATCCCAAATTCACATCATGTTCTTGGGAAATAGTCAAGTTATTTTATATAGAGAAAAAAAGGATTTTTGAAAATGTGGATATGCATCTTAACTTAAAAGATAAATCCAGATTAAGAGAGTGACTAAGAGAAGTCTGAGACAAACACAAAAGCACAAAACTTCTAAAGTCATGTGAAGAAGTAGACAAAGGCCAGATAAGAACTCTAGGAGTGATTGAAGCTGGAGACAGTGAGGAAGAGTTCTCCCTTGTATACTGTGATAGCAGGCTGTTCCTGGAAATGCTTGTCCTCTTAAGACTGTAGAGGAAGTCCATCCCTGCACCCACTTGTTTCTTGGGGCCTGTGGAGGGAATCCATTCCTGCATGTATGTTCCCTGCCATTTTTGGAGGGGGTCCATCCCTGCATACACCTGGGTTTGCCCTCCTACCCTGGAGAGCCCAGAAAGAGTACCTTTCTCTTGTTTTCAGCAAGCAAGTGTTCACTAATTTGTGAGAGCAACTGCAGAAAGCTGTGTCAGATGGTAGGATGAGTTAATACAGAAGGGTCCTAAGGTATTCTCATTCATTCAACAAACACATGTCTCTCTTCTTACTTGTAGAAAGTTCTTATAATAGAATTATGGAGATCATAAAAGGGATAGGTGGGGTCTAACAAAGCTATATCTGTGACATCATATAGCATTCTGCAACAAGATTTTTATTGATACTGATTCTCTGGTTCCACTATGTATTGCTTTCCTTGTCCTAATGAAACACTGTCTCTGTCTCTATCTCAGCCTCTGTCTCTGTCTCTGTCTCTGTCTTTCTCTCTCTCTCTCTCTCTCTCTCTCTCTCTCTCTCTCTCTCTCTCTCTCTCATACACACACACATACACACACACACACTCTCACACACATACACACACACACACTCTCACACACATACACACACACAC